>JAVQKC010021035.1:0-37480 GCA_036025475.1 Philypnodon macrostomus | reverse complement strand
CAACCTAATGTTCATCATAATACTTAATACTATATATATATATATATATATATATATATATATATAGTATTAAGTACAATTCAATGATCTTCCCAGATTAACAGATCGTCATACCTTCATATCATAATTGAATTTAATCACCATATCCCACACTTCTTGTGCAAAGATATAAAATGAACATCAGCTCACCTCCTGGTTTTGTACAAGCCCCGAGCAGATTCACAACATTCAAATGATGTCCAATATGGATAAGAATTTTTAACTCTGACATCAGAGCTTTTCGTTCATTGGCTGTAGCACCTCCTGTCAAAAGGTAAAACTGCTGTTAATACCAGATAGATCTTATTTTGAGGTTTATGGTGAAGATATAATGTAAAATGAGAGCATTGGTAAGGTTCAAAAAACAATTTTTACATTATCATTTTGCTAAAAGTAATTTTTGAGGTGAGTTAGGAGTTAGGAGTTAAAGTAGTTGGGAGTCTCCTCAATAAACCACAGTCAATTTAAGAAACCTGCTGCTTTCCATTAAGTTTGACCTGGGCCTAACCAGAGCCAGAGTGGGTTTGTCTCCCGGAGCTCATGATTTATGTTCAGAAATGATTAATATTATAACCTGTATCTCCTTTGGCTACAGTACTTTCCATCTCCTCTGATCAACAAGACTTCACAGCAAAGTTACAGCTACTGCATTTTTTTCACTAGCCTGAACATTTTTTAATATTTAATAATATTTTGTTGATAAAATTGGGATTGTAACTACTGAGCACTATTGAACCTCAGCTGAGTATTCTGGTCAATCTTTCGGATCTGTGCACACTCCTTTTCTTTATCAAGGACAAGGGTAGAGGTCTGATGCTTTACCTCCAACTGCACTTTGGGAAGAACATGCTTTACTTTGAACACTACATACAAGCATTAATTGTAGTCACATGTGGTTCTTGAACTCTGCTCGGGGAATATATCTTTGGCTGTAGAGATGTAGGATTTATTCATCTGCTCCGCGTACCAAAACTCAAGCGGACTCAATTTAAAGAATCCATTTTAATCTGATGGAAAAAAAGCTCAATTGAACTAAAACCATACCTTTGAGCATTTTAACAGCAACAGTCTTGCATGTTGAAAGCTTATCAATACCAAAAGCTGAGGCCTCAACTACTTTTCCAAAAGCTCCATGGCCAAGGGTTTTACCTGTAAAACAAAATAAAAAAAACATATATGGATCAATGTTGAATTTAGTTGTCGCTTTGCATTAGGTGTTTAGACAGTCAACAGGCTCAACTTTGGCAGTATTTTCTAACTCTGATGCTGGCTCATTTGGGTATTATTTTACTTTCCTTCTGTAAGTCATTATGTACCTTTCTCTTTCTTGGCTCTTGAACATATGAATTGAAAAAAATATATATTTGGTTACTTATAAATATAAATGTATTGAGTTCAATAATTTACCTTGTGGCATTTAGAAAAAAGATCAGATAAAAATATCATTACATACCTAGTTGCAGGCGATCTCGAGGAAACTCCCATTTGCTGCTGTCATACTGCAGAAGCTCATTTTGCTCGTCAAGAGGACACTCGTCTGGATCAATGATGATGGATGGTCCCATTTTGTAATGTGCTGGCTGCTAAAGAGGTAAATATGTCCAAATATTTTATTATTCAGAATTCACTACTGGCCTGAAAGCATTATAAGCAGATGTTCTTTTACGGCCTGGTGCAAATAACATATATTTCCCTACATTTCCATTTGAAAGCATGTAAAGAATAAATACTAGCTAAAATTAGGGTCACAAGAAATGAAGTTGATTTGAGTGAGTCAATTGTAGTGGTTCATGTGGGAAAATGTGTCTCTTTTGACTGTTAAATGTATACAAGTAAATGTCTTACCTTACGTAGTTTGCGAATAAACAGTATAAGCATGAGCCAGAGGAAGGTTGCTGCTGCTCCGGTACAAACCAGGATGATCACCTCAACATTGGGCTTACTGTCATCATCTGTGAGAGAAGAGAATCAGGCACCAGACTGTATTGATGCATTGTGCTTTTAGACTTTCAGTATTTCTGTCAATTTTTTTAGTAGGTAATTACTACACTGCTCAATGCTGCAGAGAGGTCATGTCCCCAAGAAGCCCCAGTTACTGGCTTGATCATAAAACCCAAGAACAATGTATTAAACATTCCTGGCAGTCACATATTTTGTGCTAAGGGAGACTTTTCATTCAGTGAGGTGAAGAAGAGAGTTTTTAGACTGAACTTAAACTTTGATGGGTCGCATGCTCTTAATATAGTGGTTTCTATTCTAAACTACTTTTTATACACTGCATTAGTCAAGTAAAACGGTATATAAAAAGCTGGCTGACTTACCATAAACAGTTACAACGGCACTTGTCTTTGCAGCCCCAAGATAATTTCTGGCAACACACTCATAAAGGCCTTCATCATCTTTTTTCACTCTACCAATAGTCAAAACTCCATCATCCCCAATTGTGATTCCTGTAAAAGCAAATATTGATGAATAGATAAGGAGCACCAAAAGTTCAAATTCAATTAACTGTGCTCTTTTGAAAGTGGTGATGGTGCTTACCTGGGCCTTCTTCCACTGCAATCCCATTTTTGTACCACATAATGTAGGGACGAGGAACCCCAAGAGCTAAACAAGTTAATATAAGAGTGGTGCTACTATTCACATCCTGATTGGTCAGATTCTGACTCAGCCAAGGCTGTTTTTTCTCTGAAATAGGTTTTATAAAGAGAAGGTTTCAATTATTAAGAGTATAGCAGCAATATCAGGAACATTAACTGTGTGTTAACTCACTTACCAGTCACATGTAACATAGCAGTCTTTAGCACAGTCTTTTTGTGCATTGTATGGCCCAGGCACTTGTAGCCTGTAGAGTTGTTTCTGGACACATTATACAGATAGAGAGATCGAGAAATCGAGTAAGTGCTTGTGTGAAGAGTGAACACATTTGAAGTTATGGTTTGATTTCTTGCATCGAGCCATGTGAGGTCTGTGTAGAGGTAGCGCGCCGCTCGACAGGTCAAGACAGCATCATCCCCCTCAATAACCGTCTGCGCCAAAACACCAATTTCCTCAGTGTGATCTATAGTGAGAGTGTGGAAATGTGAGACGGATCTACAAAACCTAAAACAATTACTAAACCAAACAGATGTATTGTCTACAAATATTGGGAGTGCCATGAATGAAAAAACAAAGACACACCAGGAATGTCAAATTTGCAGTTATTTCCTGTTTCATCACAGTTAATTGAAAGCATGCTCTGGTGAACAACATTGCTGATGGCACCCCTGCAGTCATTCAATTGGAGTGAAGCTGAGTTTGGGCCCCAGAGGGACTGTTTATTCAGATAGCTGGAAAGCATTTTCTTCATAAGAGGACACAGCTGTTTTTCCTATTTTATTTAGTTTTTTAGCAGCTTACCATCATTCTTCTAGGTCTTGATCCTGTGCAAAGATTACTTTTTATTTCACCTCTATGTACACAATATGTCACCAGGGTCAAATGTGTATTGCGGAATGAACTGTGGTTGTGTACAGTGACACCACATGCATGTGCATTTGGGATCATTTTGAAATGCTCACAGATGCATAACAGAGGAAGTCTCGTAGCAATAGAATCATAGAGCACTAGGGCCTGCTGGCACTGAAGCAGGAATGCAGTTATTTGTAGCGTTTTTAAAGCATGCCATTATGGCACTGAGGACATATCTTTTCCTCTGAAGCACACAGGCTTCAGTGAAAGATGGTTTCAATTAATGCCCCCTCTGGTCTCTTCATTGCACAATACAATCAGCACATTCCTTGATGTTTTTGCAAGTCATTATAGCATTTACTGTATATTTTAAAGACATAATAGTGAACACTGTAGTTACAGTAAAACGTATCTAAACATTCACATGATATTATATTATATTATTGAATGTACTCACCAGAAACATAGAAGGGGATTGTCATTGTAGCAGTGCCCTCTTCATTCTTGGCCACACAAGTGTATTGTCCCGACACATTGGCTGCTCCAATTACCAGTACACTTGCAGTCTAAATACATTAAAAAGACGAGAAAGATTTTTTTTTATTTGTGTATAAACACAATTCCCATTGTGTTTTTATTCTATATTTTTTGAAAAGGCCAAAATTCAGATGATGTCACCTATATTATATATATATATATATATATTATAGCTAATAAATGCATTATGTAATTCAATAGTCCAAAACAGTTGTGGCAGTGGTCTTTGTGCCCCCCTGTATTTTTCACATATCATGACCCAGCACACACTGCCTTCAGGAGACCTGCTCCAGAGGCCTGACCCTCGGGACGCTCTAACTCACTGGCCAACAGAATTTATGTGGGATGACAGAGAGGAATTCACTAGCAACGGACCCCACGTCTTTTAAAAACGCTGCTTGTTATCATTGACCCTTTGTCCTGACCCTCATAAAGAACTATGGGGTTGGCCACAGGAACTTGAAAAAAGATGCCCCCTAATATATGTCAAAAATATATCACAAATAATTCTCAATGTGAATCACCACATTTATTAATAATTAGCACCATGAAATAATATCATATAAAAATCATAATGATTAGTTGACATACCTTATTTTTTCCTTGGATGAGCTCAATTTCATTATTTAGATTTGTGATCAAATTGTGGGAATAACTTTTGTCATCATCAGTGGTGACCAGATATGATTCAGTGGATTGATGAGCACTGTCAATGCAACTGTAGGAGAAACAAAAATGATACAACACACAAATGCATTTAAGAATATGAATAACTGTTTTAAATACAACATTGCTTCACACACATACTTCGAAATACTTTTACTAAGTGTGTTATAAACCCCCAAAATAATTCTGTACAAAGCTGAGATTTATCAGTTATACAAAAACCTATTTCGACCCGGCCTAAAGCCTTGAGCACCCGCGGAGGGGAACAATCAGTCCGATGAGAGCAGAGGACGAGGCGGAAACAGCGACAGGAAGGGCTGTGCTGTGTGTCAGCTCCTACAGGAACCCCTCCAGCCTCTGGCCAGGGAAGATAAGACTGATCCTCAGACCTTGGCGGTCAACAATTGATATCTGATAACATCTCAACCTGCCCTGGTGATAAAGAGCGTACCATACTAATCCCTTTCATGAGAAGGAATAAAATACAACAGTTTGCCATATCAAATAGAGTGGCCTCCTCCCAACCCTAAACCAACCACATACTGAGTGTTAGCTCTGCAAAGCAAAGATCAGATATGATCTTGAGGAGCTACATGGTGGATTTATAGTGACAGGTACGTTGCAGGGTCAGGCCTCTATAAAACAAACATGGACCTTCCACCAGGCTATAGCTGCTGTACCCCTGCCTCTTTGCCTAGTGCCAACTCTGATTATCTTTAAGCACGCAGAAAGCACTGACCCAACTAACCTTAGGCTATTGTACATAAACATAAATCTGGCAAATACTAGTGACATTTGGAGTTAATGATACTGTAAGGGAAATATTGAAATGAAAACCATCTCCACTGGAGTGTCTGTCTGAGTCTGTGCTGTTGTTTTTGTTAATGATGCCGATAACCTGAAGGTAATGGCTCATTGTTCCACTGATTGCACAACAGTCTACGTCTGGCACTGACAACTGTTAATGTCTGAGAATAGTTTTGTGGGTTCAGTAAAAGGCTGGTATTTATTTTTATTTTTTTTATCAATGCTTATTTTCCCTTAATTAAAAGCCAAATGCCACATAACAGAGGGTGGTACTCATTTATATACAAAAAATTAAGCACAATACCACATTCTTCTGTGGGAAGCCATAGTCCAGGTCTGGTTATGATTTGTGTGACACTCTCTTTTGAATCTAACTTCAGTTCTGAAACAATGTTCTTGATCATATAATTGCCATATAATGGTTTGATGTGCTTCAAATTTTATTTTTAACAAAGTGGTTAACAGAACATTAATGCAGAAAATCGTATTTAGACGCTTGAATGCTTTGATCATTGCCAGATCAAAGCTAGGTGACTCACTGTTTCAGGGCTGGATCCGAGTGACATGGCTGCCAGAGCCAAGTGATGTTTGGCAAGGGAAAGCCATAAGCAGTACATGTCAGGTGTTGTTCTCTGCCAAACACATAGGGCTGCACATCCACAGCCAAGAGCTCTGCCTCTGAAATGGCCGGAGGCACTGTGAATGAAAGGTGAAAATATTAGATGTTAAAACAAGCAAACACACATAGACCACTGTGGAATCAGTTAATGCCTTTATAATGGGGGGTAGTTGTCATGAATGGTAGCCATGTAATGTGCCATTGACACTAGCGCTCCACAAACTGTGGAACAGACCAGTGGCAGGATGATTGGTGAGCCTGAGGCTATAGGTCAAAAAACAATCGCACTGTGGCCTGTGCCCAAGTCACAGACCAGTCATGACTTCTGTATTCAACTGTACCTTCAGTTCCTGCCATTCAGGAAGGACTTACAGACTGTTTTAATTTGATCAAATCTCACCCCACTATAGCCTGGTGCCAGATGGGAACAAGGGGATGTATACAACATATTTTCCATTACGAAGAGTTTTTTGTGCATATGTGGTATTGTATAACGTATACACTATACATAATTGATAAAGATCCATACAGTAAATTAGGACTTTTCAGGGACTGCCACAGCTGGAGCTTGTGTTCAGAAAGTGCTCTGCGCCAAGCCCCTTCAAAGCAGCCCCAATAATCAACAACAGCTGTCACTGCTACGTCAGTCCTGTCCTGGAATCAACAAGCCCCCAAATTCCTCTCATACTAAGCTGCTACCTGCTGTCCAAAGAACTGGACAAAAGTAACTACTGTCCACAGCACAAAGCACAGCATAAATACTTTTCATTTCCCTGGGTTCTTATCAGTTCAATGCTTACCTTTGATATCTACAGAGTAGCTTAGATTCTTGAACAGTCCTTTGTCCTGGTTGCCCAGACTTATTGTGTAAACACCTGTATGCTTCTGCTGCACATCAGTGATTATCAAGTTGTTGCCAGACATTTTGTAACAACTTGAATTCTTATTAATAGGAACACCATCTTTATACCTAAAACACAACATATGTATTCTTTGTATTTTATGTTGTATCTGTATTTCTCTTATAGGTAACAGCATTGTGCATCACTTACCATATTATTGTGTCTGGTAATGGCACAGCTTTGACCTTTGGTCCAAATGAAATCTTCTTAATATCTGTATTAACTTTAATAGTACTGGGTTTGTCAATCTTATAGGACACTGTGAGAAAGGGATGCTCTGAAAAAAGATCAAATCAAAGTTTTGTATCTTGATGTTATAGAGTAAGTAATAAAAGTCAAATTAAAATGTATACTCACCATAAACTGTGACTGTTACTGCAGCCTTTTTGAATATTGTGGGCTCAAGCTCAGCATGGCAATGATAAACCCCCTTATCCTCCATTGTGACATTGGGTAAATATAATGCCCTACTCATGTAAATAACTGTATCAATGTCTGACATGGTTTTATTTGTATGGTGCCGAAGCTCCTGAACACAAAGCAAATACATTTTAATACACAAGTCTATTAGTGTAATATTGACAATCACTGAAATAACTTACTGTTTTTCTAGGAAACTCCCATGTGAAGTTGATTCTCCCATTGAAAGAGGTCTCACCCGTACAGTTAAGAACAAGGAGGTCTCCAACTAACAGTTTTACATGATCGGGGGTGATCTTTACATTGTTGAGACTAAGAGCTACAAAAAAACATATACTCTATTAGGAATGTGCGGAAATATGAGATGTTTCCAATCTCACACACATTTATAACAGAATATTATCAGCTATTGTTTTGGACTTACTTCGTCTTTTAGGTATGTACATGGATTTGAACCCATGTCCAGTATTACAGGTGACCAACGTATAGGAAGTATATGGACCATCAGGAATTTTGAACCCCACTTTTGGATCCCATTCCATCTTCTCCTTGAATTCTCTCGATAAAGAAGGACTCTACAATGACAAAAAGGT
The DNA here is from genome assembly GCA_036025475.1 of Philypnodon macrostomus. Taxonomy (NCBI): domain Eukaryota; kingdom Metazoa; phylum Chordata; class Actinopteri; order Gobiiformes; family Eleotridae; genus Philypnodon; species Philypnodon macrostomus. The sequence goes on along the minus strand of JAVQKC010021035.1, from coordinate 29,447 downwards.
CCATTACAGTTTATAGAGTTATATATAACTAAAATATAACTAACATCTGCTATAGGTAAAAGGTACAACATCCTGCTGGTTGTGACTAACCTCTGCAGTCTTTGTGGAGTAACGCTTGTATATAAATACCGGTAATGTAAAAACTGTGTGAACTACTGCTTGGTAACTGTTCTTGGACAAACACACTGTCCATTGCATTTCCGAATGTTTGTAAGACAGCAATAATTATATTTAGCTCAGAATCTATTAAAAGAAAAGTACTCTTGGAGCACCTTCCTGTTCTTGCAGGAAGGCGACAGGATGACTCCCTCCGCTGTCCCTGAGCTTCCTACAGTCAAGCCAATCATCAGTGCATGCTCCTGCAGCAGTGATTCAACACACAGTGGCGTGAGAACTGCCTCAAGCCCAAAGTGAAAGAATTGTGCTCACTGTGTGATTGACTGTAACTCTCTGCCCAATCAACATTTGAGATTCAAAGAAAGATTAGTCTGAGTAAGACAGAATAGAAAAATACTCACAGGCCTATCCTCAAAAAAAAAAAAACTCAACTCACTGTATGTAGGGTCACAGTAACATCTGGAGAAGATGTCCGACAGGGGATTATGAGGCTGGTTTCATGTCTCAAGGTCCAGAAGACCAGAGGTGTAAAAGGATGGGGCTCAACAAATGGTTGGTGTGGATCTAAGGTACAAAAAGAGAAACAAAAGCAGGTCAGGCAGTTCACAGCTGGATTGGAATTGGGGTAATATTAGGGCACCCAGAGCAGTTAATTCAAACCTGATCAGATAACAGTAGGCATTTGTTAGACAGAGTTTGAAAGCCGTGGGAACTTAACAATTACTTTGCAGTTTGATGTGAGGTCAAGCAGGAGAGTTGCGATAAAGGCTCTTTGGTTTTGCTGAAAATGATCTAATAAACAGTGCAAGTGCTTTGAAAAGGGAATGTTAGACTAAACACTGGCTCAGCAGGCTCCCCGCTTGCCACGCCAACACATTCACAGCAGGGAAAGTGCGACTACATTTTATTCAGTTCAGAATACTTCACTTCTTATCTCCTTAAAACCACTGTGATTGTAAACATTACCTTGAAATATTGGTGTGTACAGTCAGTTTTGATGCAATCTATAACTTGTATTTGCATTTGAACTAATATCAACCTCCAACAACAGCTCCTTGGTCTTACCTGTAACATAGATGTATATTGAACTGTGGTTGGAGTGTCTGCAGCTGTACAGCCCAGTGTCATTGGCCGTCAGGTTCATGACTGTCAGTTTACTACAGTGAGAAGCAGGGTGGTGTTTGGAGTCACAGTCGTCCACCTTCACTCCTTCGGATGATAATGCGCGATGTGCATTGCCGAGTTTCCAGTACGGCTGACTGTGACCTCTGGCGAGGGAAAAAGAGGAGGAGAGAATCTTGATTTGAAAAGACAACATCTCAAAAAACACACTTACAATCCAGGAAGTCATTTGGCAGTGAACATTTTACCTAGAATGGCATTGGTGGAATTTATGTTTATTTTTCACATGGGAACTTTTGAACCTTGTACTCAACTAACACAATCATTTCACTCGACATCCTTTTTAAAACTTTCATGAAAGAGATCCCAGAGGAACATCTGACATTTCTTGCAGACCACAAAGTATTTTGGGTCAAGCCATTGCCAGTACAACCAGTGACATTCAGCATCCAGCTATATGGCCTTGTAGGGAAACACTGCATTAGACAGTGTTTTTAGACATTCCTAGAAGATGACAAAATTGGGCAAAATTCTTTACATTCTTTTCAAATATTTCCTAATCCCAAAAGAGCTTCAGGACGTCTCTATTGTCCCTGTCAGGATCTACCACAAAACTAACAGAACATTTACCAATCAATGGACCGAGCAACAGCTTTATCATTTTGCATCAATGACTAAAACGGCTTTAGATTGTTACATACCTGCAAACAAGAGACAGTGTATCCCCCCTTTGAAGAACGTGAGGAGTCTTATCAGGTAATACTCTGGTTACGTGAGCTCCTTCTGCAAGCTCTGTAGATCACATACATTTAATGTGTTAGAACATACAACATGCAGCGCTATGACAAGGGTGCGGACATTTTCTGCAATCTTTCCATGGGACGTTAAGCTCGGATTTTTCTATTGGAACGTGTAGAATGGTATAAAATATGCGTTTTGTAAGCTTTCTAGGAAATTGCTTTATAACAATACAAAATGATACACATTTGTGATCAAAGTCCTTGGTGTGTTACTGAAGTCTTATTTTACAAATTCACTGTGTAGCCAACTAATGAGACGTCACAGTGGTAAAATAGTACTAAGCTCAGTGATATACGTCCTCTACTTGTATGCTATGTAGACTTAATGACTTGAAGACATCATTTAAAAATTCCTGAACATTTTGAATAGATTCAGAATTGCCATGTTCTATAATCTAGATTCTTAAATTCATGTTTTTTTCAAATACCCCTGTTCATTACCAATACATGATCAAATGTATTTATCCCAAAATATGATGGGAACTTACTGGACTTTATGATGTCTATAGGCTCAATATTTCACCACTCCAGTGGAGAAATGTATAGGATATGCCCACTACAATGTGTAGTGTAAGTTATAGGGCAGCCTTTATCTGTGTAAATTCCCAGTTTATTTCCATATATTCTCACACATTCACATTTATTCCCATGAAAAATGTCTAACTTTGAAAACTCACGGAATTTGAGGGTGTTTCGGGTGCAGCACCAATAGTATTGTAAGTTTAATGAGATAAAATACATTTGTGTGTCATGTGTGAAAGACCAGCCTTTGCAGTAGCGAGAATATGGACTTCCTCACTAAGTATTATATCATTGTTTTATTGTCCAAGGTTAAAGAGAGGGGAAGGGGTGTGGGCATGCTCTTTATTGTATGTTCTTATGAAAGTGCACTGAACAATCTATTTACAAGTACATCAACTTAATCCCTTACATAAACTTTAAATTGATTACACTGCACTTGACATGAAGATGACAGATGAATAATACAGCAGACATGAGCTGTGTACAGCTCTATGAGAGAGAAATGTCACCCACACCATCAGAACTCTCTGGTTCAGAGCTTTGCCACTGCTGACCTCAGCAAGAATCCCAACACCCCTAACCTCAAGCAACAGCTGTGAGCTCCATTCCTTTGGACAAACTTCTAAAAAATGCCAGAAATTGTGCTCATAGTGTTGGTTCAAAGACCCTAGAGCTGGTTCTCATTAAAGGCCATTAACAAGAGGGCAGCCATGGAACAAACCGATTTGAGGAAAGGAAGGGGGGTCTGTGATCACCGAGTCCATTTACCCATAGATTCACACTGTCATGTCAGTTTTAAATGACATGACATGAGATATGTACTGTAATTACACAACCTTTTACATTGAGCGTGTGTGAATATGACAAGGATGTGAGTACTGTCCCTGAATGATCAAACCGGAAGAGTGGGAACTAAGTATTTCTTCTTTTACTGGCATGTGTGTACTTCCTGTTTTCAATTAAAGAGTAATGCCATGTAAATCTATTTTCAACCGATTACAGCATCTTATTAGTGTAGCAACCAAAAAATGTTCTGTGTATAAATAGTTAGAACCACAAGCTCTGTTGCAAGAACATTACCACATTTAAACAAACACAAAACAGACAAAATACTAAAAACACTTCAAACGAACCAGACTGATTCTCATCGACTGATGCCTCCAGAGCAGTGCTTTAATTATCCTATACCATATTCAGTTCTAAAATCTCACTCCTATGCTGAAACAATTTTTTTTGCCAACTACAAGGTTAACATAACAGTTCGAGACTGCCTTTTATTAGTCGAAGGCAAAATGCCCAGGACTCCCCTTAAAAAAGCCAAATAAAGGAACATCTGGCCATGACGGGTGGCCGCTCTAGGTTATGTAAAGTTAAGTTCCATCAGCAACAAGAATCTCCTGAAACAAAAGTCCTACATGGTAAAGCCAGTAAAATCTCTTCTAATATATATAATTAAGATGATCAGCCAGAGAGAAGCTCCTTGAAATTGAAATCCCATGCAGGTTTCAAGGGAAATTTATTGCCAGCTCAGAGTCTTACGTGAACCAGATGCTGTAATCATGATATACAAACAGCTGAAGTTGAGTTGAGTGACTTAAGGGGATTATTGCAGTTTAGTGTAGACAGTGTATGTATACACTGTTTTATGTCCCGGCAGCACACTATAAAATAACCCGATACAGCAAAATTTAGCATGCATTTGGCTGACCTCCCATTATTCCCCTTTCCGCTCCACTTAATGTGTCCAAAAAGTATTCAAGTATCACCCCAAAGCATCAACAGAAATGTCTTTCTGTTCTACTACCTATATATTTATGGTAAAGGTCAAAGTAATATCAATATTGAAAACTCTAATGCTGTAACTGTGATCTGCCTCCAGAATTCAAAACTATTTCCACTTCATAAAAGAACATGACAAAATCTTAAAAGCTCCTTTGTGCAGTTCTTCTATCTTTAATCTATAGGGATAATGGATTAATATAACATAAAAGGCCATTGTATTATTTAACATGTGCAGTACACCTCCTGGACAAAGATAGAGATGGCCTGACCACTTTTGCCCTCCAGTCAGAAGCTATGGGGAACAATTGCCTCCCTTTCCTGGCCATTGTCTTGTAGATGGAGTGGACATAGCTCAAATGAACAAGAAGCCACTGGAAGGAGTCTTCGCTCAGGTAGCGTGTCACATTTCCGTGACCCTTACAATTCTATGCTGCCTGTGGCCCTGCATCCGCTTCCTCCTTGTGTCTTTCCCACGCTTCGGTTGTGGATAGTGAAGGAAATCTACTTAAAAACATTGTAGTCAAAGCAACGTAGGCTGCGCAAGAGTCTGTGCGTGATAAGTGGAGGTCTTTTGTTTGGATGTGCTGTTTATTTGGTGGTGGGCAGGAAGAGCATCAGTCAATATCATTACTGACACATAAACCCTGGCATCAGGTACAGAAACATCCACCTTTTTTAGCGTCTCTGTCGTTTTGTAGACAATAAACTTTGAGGCTTTGTCTTGTTTGATTCCCTTCATTCATGCCAAACAATCGCAGGAATAAACATGTCACAAAAGAAGGCAGACCTGAATACATTCATTATAATACACCAGGCGTACATAATTGATCTGTAACAGTATCTTACATTTAACATAAACGGATTGCTTTTTTTTTTTTTTTTTTACAACAGAACAAGACGACCTCTTGTGGGGATATTAAGAACTGTCAAGTTTGCGCATTTCAACTTTGCATCTGTAAACCAAGATGCGAGTGCGCATTCATCCAGAAGGAAGAAGAATATTTAAGAAAATGAGTCACCAAACTGAAGCAGAACGAATGTAAACTAGACAATCATCCATCAATCCGTAGCATATTGAATTCAGTTTGGATAACAATCAGCTTTTAGGTACTAGGCTTTATATGTTTTATAGTAAATGTAAATGTAGCAGCGTCGTAGGCAGTTTTTGTGTGAAATGTTAAGAAATGATGAAGTTCTCACCGTAGGCGAGTGATGAACAGCAGAAGAGGACCAAGCCCAGTTTGAAGTGGTCAAAAAGGTGCATTGTGCCAACTCTTCGACAAAATCCAAACCGTGTGTCAGCGGTATAAATCCCGAGCTGGCAGCCCACCAAAGTTTTTCACGTAAAGTGTGTTGGTTTTCTATAAGTCTTCAGGTGTAGCTCTATACTCCCATCTCCACTGGCACGATTCGCAGGGGAGATCCTGCGCTGCTCCGCCAGTCCAGCTGCCGAACCGCTGTATCCCGGGCAGGTGCTCTTATCAGTCAAGGGATGAAGAAAATCTAAATAGACGCCAACAATAAAACTTGATAGAAATAAAATGTAAGAGCTGAAAATGAAAGACCGCAACGGTCGAATCAGGAGATGAACAGTCTGACTTTAGTACGCTCCTCAGACAGTTTCTCCTCCCTCTCTACTCCACGGTCCATGCGTGAGGCACGCTTTATGAGCACTCGGAGGCAGGGCGCGCTACGTCACTTTGTGGGGGAGATGCTTATTTCGGCAGGACCACTGACAGACCTCAACAGATCTCACAGGATCGAGACATTTTTATAGTGTGTTTTAGGAGTGTGACTATGAGCGTACGTTTCATCTTTATGGTAGCCTACTCACCATTATTGACGTTTATGCAATATGGCGATTGTGCATATAGGCTACAATTTGCGTGAAGGCAGCAGTTTTTCCTAATATGCCAAATAGTGAATGCATAGGCCTGGGTTATGTGATGTCCGTTCACAAAAGTTTATCTTTTGACTGTAAGTCGAAAAAAATCGTCTCTTTGCCTTTTTGATGGACCGTTTGTTTATTTTTAACTAGGGACAGGATATAGGCTGTTGCTTTTTTAATCAAAGTAAATAATCTTCTTCAGTAGTCTACAGCTGCGGGACTATAGCCTCAATACTACATCCTGCTTTTATCTTCCTGATATTTAATATATAGGGAGTTTCAATAACAATCATCATTCTACCTTAATTTCAATTAAATATTCATAAAGAAAATACTCATTCTTAAAATGTTAAACATCAGTTTAAAATATATTTTCAAATTAAATGCATCCAACATTTGAAACTCACTTGAATATTCATTAATTCATCTTCTTTTTCCATAATACCTCTGTGTTATTCTAGCTTCTGTCCACTTGAGCTCCACAGAATGTAGACTGAATGAGTGAGCTATATAAACAATTATTTAAACATCAACATCACAATATACATGTTTATTAATACAATGGAGTAACAAGCTTTTAAGAACAACATCCTTGCTCTGTACCCAGACATGATTATTTATTATTATTTCTTTCATAGCAAGTGAGCAAATGTAGATATTAGGCATCAGCCTTAGATCTCAAGCTGAAGTGATTAATGACTCAGCACTGCTATGCTTTGCACTATTAAAAGTACACCAGGTAAATCTCTTCATTGGATGCCTATAGGGCTGTGGAATTACAGACTTGACTCTTCTGTACAGCCTGACAAAGCAGAACATTTTAATATTTAATATTAATGCAACATTATTACCTCTGCTAAATTACCTCCGCCAAAGAGGTAATGTTTAAGTTCAGAAATGACACAAGGATCAATTGAAGATTGATCCAAAATGTTTTTTTAAAGAAGAAGAAAGGCATCTGTTAGCAACTTTACTCAAAACAGAATTGACTTAACTTGTTGATAAAACGGAAATGAGCTGCCTTGGCGGAGGTCTGCGCTCTCCAGGTGCTTTAGTATGTAAATGCTTTTACCTTTGTTGTCTAACAGATAATTATACTGAATATATACCCTTTTGAAGATGTTGGTGTAAAGTGTTTTGAGTGGCACTGAAGGAATGAGCTCTATATGTGGATTAAATTAAAACTGCGCTGCTGTTGTATTTGTAATCAAAGGCATTGTTTTGTTTTGTTTTCCATACTTTCTTTGGGAGACTCATATTTTAAATTGAGAGAACTGTGGTCTAAATTGTGTGAACCATTAGTGTGGGTAGATTGTTTGTGTGCCTGTTTCCTGGTGTGTTAGCAGCAGTGTGTGTGACATTGAAGTCTTAAGAATTACCATTGGGGCAGGAGGGCTGAAGATGTCTGAACAATTGCTGGAAGTTTCAAGCTGACAGGGTGGGCTTCAGAGTGTTTTATTTTAAGACGTGCTTCACAAAACAGACTGTGGTGGGCTACTGGTGCTGCACAACCTTCACAATGTATAGCAGTAACATAATACAACAGTTACTCTTAAAACAAGGTCTGTTCAATACTTTAAAGGTGTGTAGGGCGAAGTCAGGTAAATTGGGCAACTTTTTGGTAGAATGCATAAAAATGAACAAAACTGTTTTGTCTTATTTAAGTATTATTATTATATATATGTATAAAGTGACAGTGAATAATTGTTTCTATAAATATATTTTGTAGAGTTGTTTAAATGTCAGGAACCCCCTTCTTGATCAAAGCTAATATGAGCCCCATGGTCAGGTAAATTGAGCCAGTATATAATTCTGAGCAATGCTTCATTGTTCATCAACATACAGTATATATTTCTTTATTTGAACTGTATAGTCTCCCAGTCTATCCCACTTCTGTTTCTGACTATGTCCCGGAGCTTTATCCTAGGTGTGGTTCTGGGGCCATTCTCTTACATTTTTTCAACCATCTTCCAAACAAGGGACTGCCCCGCCTTCATTATCAGCCTCAGACCAATCAAAACTGTCAAATGTGTCATAAACTGATGTGGCAAAGATATTATTTACAACAGTCAGCAATTTTCACTTCCCCTCCAACACTTTTGTGGCTCATTTTACCCGATGGCACAATTTACCTGAACACACCCTACAACATTTGCATAGATTATGACATAGGGCTGACAAGCCTAAACACATCATAAAGTATCATAAAGCAAACTGTATTTATAAATGTGAGCAAAGGGAAACAGAATGATCGGCTAGATCCAGATTTAAAATGCCCTTCATTCACTAACTCTTTATTTTCTTAAAAGTAGGCTGCAATGGGAATATAGCTTTTCATTTATGCCATTCCAATGCGGGAATCTAAAGCAACAACGGCACTAAAACTAGTCCCTGTAACAAATAATTATTATTAAACAAGTAATATGAAGTAATCAAGATCAAGATAAAAAAACAACAACAACTGGAAGATCAGCAACTTTATCGCCACTTCCTGGTTCCTGCTCTTATTAGCTAGCAAGTAGCAACTATTTCGGCTAATTACGTTTACAGTAGTTGAGACCGAAACAGCTACACATTACAGTTCAGTAACCCGTGAATAATTTTGGCAACACATATACTTATAAAAGGTTTAGGTTTGATTTACCTAGCATTAATAATAGTTATTTAAACATTCTTGACTCAAGATATTAACAGCGCTAACGCTAGCGGACCTGGTTTGGGGTTAGGACTGAAGATGGAGCTGTTTGCCTCGACTGTTAAATGTATGTAGCGTTATCATTTCCACATACACATATCATATAACCTATATCCTATCTCACATTAGTTATAATATAAGACATTTTGTTAGTTAGACTTACAGCTAGTCCTCATATATTAGTCTTGCTAATACGATAGAATTAAATTACATTTCAGAACCCCCCTTTGTTTAGTTACTATTAATTAATTGCCTTTAATCTAAATAAACAAACACAAATGTAATGAAACCTGTTGTAACTATAACACAGTGGTTACACACAACTAGTTTATTAGTCAATGACACCACTTAGATGATACACATTAAAATAATTGAAATAGTGATAATAAAATAAATATTAATAAAAACAATCGTCACTTCAATGATGGTCTTTTCTAGTCATACGATTATTGATCTTCTCAGGTCTGTCTGAAAAACTGCTGCTGAAGCAACCGCCAGATGACGAGATAATAAAGAGGCTGTTCTCTGAATTTTCAGTCATACAAGACCTCCCAAAAATTCAGGACCCTCAGGTACATGGTGATTTACTATTTATTTACTACTTATTTTTGGCATATCAATATATAGATAACACAATATCTATTTCATAAAACAGCTGGAGGAGTGTGCAGTCCTGTTGTGGAACTGGGCAGTTACCAAAAATGTGGGAAATGACATCAGTAAACACCAGAAAGCCAAAGGTAACCACACTGAGGCAGCTAACAAAGTACGTATTTGCTATATACATTGTGAGACTTAAGCCAATCAATCTGCTTTCTCAGTGAGTCATGTCGCCTGTAGTCTTCTGTACTGCTGTGAACCAGAGAGTCCAACAGAGGGCACCCTGCGCAAACAGATATTAGTCAGTATCTCCTCCACTGCACCGTACAGTATAAAGAACAACTGACTGTTGACAGGGTATTTTTATTACTCTGTAATTCAAGATGGCTGGTAAGATGGGAAGGACCTGGCTGGACTGCAAAAATCCCCAGCTGGCAGACAGTTTTCTTAGACTGGCTATCAAGGTACAAGTGTACATTCAACACCAAGTATGTAAATAATATACTGTAATTGTTGATGGCTATTCCTATACCTCAAGAGCCTGGAAACACTGTATAGTCAACTGGTGTCTCGAGTTGAGGGAGGAGGTGAGATCCACTCATCCAAAGGAGATGTGGAGAAGGATCTGCTGCGGATCCTTTCATACCAGGCAGAGTCGGTGAGCTGTTGCACATGTGATGTTCAACACCTTCAACGTGAATATTTGTTCTTGTGATATCTGGCAGCTGAGAAAGTGCAATTCTTCAGTGTGAATGTCTTAGGCATTAAAATGTGAACACAGAAACAATGATACGGGAATATCTAAAGCCAATGTTTGATAACTCTCTCTTTCTGCAGGCAATATGTCAAGGAAATAATCATGATGCTCTGGTCCACATGAAGCGCTGCAAAGACATGCTTTCACGGATCCCTAAAGAAGTAGAGAAAGACTTTCTATATGGGAACTCTTTTCTTATAGTATAGGAACATTGTAATACCATAAAATACATTCATATTTTCCATGCAGACCTCATACCTGTCACTATTGTGCTACAACTTTGGAGTGGATATGTACAATATGAAGAAGTATGAAGAGAGCGCCTTCTGGTTAAGGTATTTTTTAGTTTAATTCTTTATTGATTTATTGTATATTTATATAAAAACAACTATATCTTTATAGCCAGAGCTATGACATTGGAAAAATGAATGAAAAATATTCTCCAGGATCTGAGGTTAAGGTAATCATCATTTTATTATTAGTTCCACTGTGACAGAAAATATACTTTTTATAATTGTTAACAGGCCAAGATTTTAAGACTTCTTGCAACTGTTTATTTGGAGTGGGACTGTCAGATATCCCATGAAAAGGCTCTGAATGCTATCACTTTAGCCAATAAGGTATTGTGTTAATAATTGTAATATGGTACTAAAAATGCTTAGTGGAACATGGAAGTTATTAGCTGTATTGTGCAATTCAACAGGAACATGTGACTGAGTCCGGTCTGTATTTAAAGATCAGAATACTCCAGAGATGTGGAGCCTCAGATGATCTAATGAGAGCAGGTTAGTGATTAACTGAGCTCAATTAATGAGCACTAAAATAAGCAGGACGAGGGATTTTAGAAACTAACTAAGGTGTTTGGTAGTGCCCCCACAGAGACGTACACTGTGAGTAATACATAATGTCAAACCCCCTCTAAAGTAGACTCAAAAATAATTCATCAACAGCAAATCAGATTATTGTGTTCAATGTAGTGATAAACTGCCACATTTCAGGTCTTGATGAGATGCTACAATCTGTGGTTTCCTTGGATGTGTGTGTGAGCACTGTCAAACTACTTTTATCAGATGACAGGTAATAACTGACAGTACAAAATATCAAATCAATGTTCACATAAATATTATGGCTGCACACGTTTAAAGACTATGGACTTAAATTAGACAATAATTTTACAACACTCTAAAGCAGGTCTTTGTTTATTAAGAGAGAGCCTGGCCTTTGAGTTTTTAAGACGTGTGTGTGAGCGCTTCGAGTCATCTCCTAACCTTGGGACTGCTCTGGTTTTCCACATTGAGCTGCTTCTGCAAAGAGGCAAAGAACTTCTGGGCAAACAGAAGATTGAGGATATAATAACTGGTATTTTATTATTATTATTATTTTTACATTAACTCATGTCAGTGTTTGCAATATATTTGATTACACTGCTAGGTAAAATTTTTAGTCTCTGTCATATTTGCCACTGTAGGCCACCATGCAGGTAAACAGCTGACCCCACAAGCCCTGTCTACACTACATGTTTTGTTATGGGACAAAGCATCCAAGAACTTTGAGGTACATTAACCACACTTTACAACATTATATTTCTTAGACAAAGTGTGGTAGGGTATAATATACTGTACGTAATTTTGAAATCACTCAGGGATATTGAAAAACAAATAACTTTCCAGGCCAAGAATTATTCCGAAGCTCTCCAATGGTACAACTACTCCCTAAGATTCTTCAAGACAGGCCAGAATGACCCCAACCTGGCCAAAGTACAAAGAAACAGAGCATCATGTTTCTTGCACTTAAAGCAACTAGAAAAGGTACTTTTGTGGCTGCTATTTTATGCCTAGATGCGTCCTAAAAATAATTCCAAAAATAAAAAAGAACAGGGACTGTGTTGTGAATAAATTGTATAAATGTGTATGCATTTTATTAAAACAATATTTTCTTCAGGCTAAAGAGGCAGTAAAAGAAGCTGAGAGGTGTGAACCAGAAAGCATTTTCACTCAGTTCAGTGTTTACAAGATTGCCGTGCAGGAAAACAATGCTGAGAAAGGTATTTCAAGTGTAGGATGAGCAACACCAACCTACACTATAGTTGTAGTCTCATATCATATCTATAGTATTTTAGTTCATGTTCATTGTTATCTGTGGTGTGCTGTAAAAGCTTCTCAGGCATTAAATGCAATGGGACATCTGACAAAGACTCTGTTGGCCACTGATGACAAAGTTTTGGTATCGGACAATGCTGTCTCCTCTCTCCTCAGTCTGGCTGCACAGATAGCTTTAGAGGTATGTTATTGTGTTTTCAGAAAACCCACACGATAAATATGAAATACACAATGTTGTTTTATTACTGTGCATCTTTTTCTCTATTAGAATCAACAGCAAGACACTGCAATGAAGGCACTTGAGAGTTTGTGTGAGAACTCCAAAGATGATAAAGAGGTCCTTGCTGCTCTCAGGTAGAGATATTTAGATATAATTTTATACATATTTATTTATATGTAGCCAATAAATCATAAATACTGTGCATACTGTTAAAGGGAGGGATAATATGCTGACAAATCAGAGGCACACTTTTAGTTTCCCAAACACCTCCATGATCCACTGACCTATATATTCCCCACTTCTCTGAAAGTGTGTCTCTGTATAATACAGTTAGTAGGTGAAAGAAAGGAGGTCAGCACCAGTTTCTCCATTCATCTTTTTATAGGTGTTTAATTCGACTGGTGCTCTCTAAAATGGAAAAGGCCTGTGATGAGCTGAGGTAAAGAAATGATAAAGGACCTAAACAACTGTATTATTACTGATGTTAAGTGTCACTGTTTACAGAGTGATGAATCTGGATATTCTGCTTCCTTATCTAAAAATGGGTGAGTAGACAACAATTTAGATTAAATGTCCATTGCAACACTACATCATTAACAACGTTATTAGCTCTGCAGAAAATGTCACAACAGTCAAACATGACCATTGAGGAGAAAACCGAAGGAGCTAACTGGTTCAGAAAGATTGGTATAAACATCAACATAATCACTGTATTCTGATAGTATTGCCCAGTGCTGAGTATTATTTGTTTGTGTCGTTGTGGTCTTTGTTGCAGCTTGGAACTCAGCTCTTCAATGTGAAAGCAGCCCTGATAGAATGAGGGATTTCTTTGTGCTCTCCTACCAGGCACGTGCTTTTTAGTCGCAGGATTAATCAATTAACTTAAAATATATGTATATGTAGTCATATACACAAAACAAAAATACTGTCCTGGCTATATGGTTTATTTGTGTTTTCATTTTAAAAAGCTGTAAAGTCTTGTGGTTCAAATACATTTTCATGGAGTTGCTTTGTCTCTTATGTGCATGAACTACTAGCTCTCCCAGCTGTGTCCCCCGGACCGCACAGTGCTCATGGGCCAGAAGGCCTGTCTACTAATGGCAGCCGCAGCCTCTTTAGAGCTCTGCAGGAAGGCACCTCTTTTTGACCAGGTGTGTTGGACACTTCCTTTTCCCGTTGTTCATTAAGTATATAATGTACATGGATGGAAATTTACCAACACCCGTGAAGAGGAGAGGTGAGTAACCACATTAGTGGCGCTGGCGTAGGTGGTGTTGTAATCCCACTGCATTTGACCAGATATGAACACTAGATGGCATTGATGAGTCCTCAATACCAAAGTGTTTCTTTGGTTTCCAGACTGAAGAGCTCACCCAGGCTTTGGAGCACATCCAGATCTGCTCAGAAATCTGGAGAACACTGAAAACCTCTGGTAATTAACTACAAAAAAATATGAATTACTTGAATTATACTGACATTAGAAAAATAATAATGTCAGTTATTCTAAAATGCACCTTTTGCTTATTTCTGAAGGAAGCTCCCCAATGGACTCCACCGACACATTGCTGCTGTTGTACGAGTTTGAGGCTCGAGCTAAGTTAAATGATCCCAGAGTTGAAACAGTCCTGGAGTCTGTGCTGGAGCTGGAAAACATTGAAACCAAAGTGCTTGAAACTGTAGCAGGTAAACAAAAACATATTCCTAAAACTAATATTACAACTATTAACTATTAACTCTTTGAGGACCCCAATGTGTTTGTATTACATGAAGCGTTAGCCATGGAGTCTCCAGCACACTTTCCATTGCTGTGTAAGAAAGCCTTGAGAGTCGCTCTGTCTCTGCACAAAAAACAGCCACAGATCGACCTGTCCCGTTGCAGGTATGTTTAAAGAAGTTATTTGTCGGTTCTGTAAATGTCGCAGTTACTTCTTTGTCTCTCCTCAGTAAGTGCATCCACAGCCTCATAAAGCTGTCCCTGCCAAACGGTGTGTCAGAAGTGGAGGCCCATGTGCTGGAAGAGGTGTGGGACTACTATGAGGAGGCTCTGTCCATCATTGCAGCTGCAGTGAGTCAGCACCAATCACAAGCGGTGGCTGCTGTATAATTAACCCCCTCTCTTCCACAGGCCTCTTTTTATCAATGGGCTTTCAGACCCACTTCAGTTAGCAGATGCTCCCATTCACCACCCCCTTCCTGCCAATTTGAATGTTAATGTGCTGCATAAGTCACACTGCCGGTGAGCTTCAGCTGTACAAAAGGCATCAAATTATTGGGACATTACCCTGCAGAAGAGGCAGCTCACATTTCCCCTTTACACAAGTTATGACTTGAAAGCTGTGGATTTTTTGGATCAAAGTAGTACAAGATTAAACTGTTGTGAAAAGTTATGAGCAAGCATCAGAAGCACTAGAAGTCAGAACCGCAAATAAAAAGCAACAAAAAGTATTGCCACCAGTTTCCATTCACTCAGTTGGCTCAGTTACTCAAGTTGAATCTAATGAATATTCCTTTGACCATCTTCCTGTTCTTCTGTGCAGCCAGATGATTTTCCAGAAATGGAGATCCTGTGGTTGCTGACTCGAGCCTGGAACACCGGGATCCTGCTGTACAGCCTGACTCAGTATCCAGAGGCCGAGAAGTGGTGTGGCCTTGCCATGAGCTTTGTCTGCCACCTGGGCTCGCTGCAGGAGAGCTATCAGACACAGGTAGACTATCAGACAGGGATAGGTTATATTAGAAACAGTCATATGGGCCAGAGCATACTATATACACACAAATAAGGAAATAGCAGAAACACTGAAATTATTCTTGTGGACCAACAGATGTCTGGCCTCTACAGTGAAATCCTGGACAGACTGGACAAAGCAAAAAAGAGTGTATTTTGAACTAGCCTATTGTTGCTGCTGTTGTTACTGTTGTTACTGTTATGCTAGTGTTGTGATGAAATGTTCATTTTGTTTGCATTTTAGATTAAATCTATTTCTAATGTTTTGAATTGTATGTGCTTCTTCTGCATATTTCTCTGTTTAATGATCCACAACAGAAGTGGAATGACAGGACATCAAGATCTGATAACTGAGTCACATATTTTTATTTTCAAACAAAAAAAAATCCTCAAGTCCCAAAATAAAACCCAAACAATATTTGCAGGACTGTATTTCCTCATGACTAGGACAGGGAAGCCCATGAGGCCAAGTGTCCCAGTAGGCTGTACCACCCTCAGTGACAGGAAGGAGACTACTGTACAATCAAAGGGTTCATGTTTGCAAGCACTTACTGCACCTTTGTGCCATAACAGAAACGTCATCCCCAAAGTACAAACAAGAACCCTGGCCCCTCCCCAAAAAATAAAAGCATATATGTTATTTCTCTCAACATAGACCTTCATCATTTATACACACAGAGGCATTCAGGTTCCATCTCGATATATACCACAACTTCAATGGAGTAAACTTTGGGCTTTGACATGGCTGACTGAGGTATTAATACCACACATAATTGTTAACAGTCAGCTTTATTGTAACTAAACACCAGAGAGGACCAATGCTAAACCTCTAAATATATTCATCAATGCTCCTGGTGTCTGTAGTGTATGTTTCTGTCTGTATCTTTTTTAAATTTACAATATATTTTTATTCTACACAACCAGACACGGTCCACAATAATTCACATGTAGGCAGGCCCTACTGGAGGGAACCAGATCCCATACTGGCTAGTTAAGTGATCCAATAGGCATTTGAAGAAAAATAGTAATACAGCACATTTGTATGGAAATTATATCTCAAGAGTAGCTCAACTTTACTTACCTGACATTTGTGGTCTATAAAACTGTTTGTCCCAGTTTGAGTCACACATGCATGAAGCACAGGTGATAGGGATCTGCTGGGGGCTTATTTACATTGTACAACTACCACACCCTTTAAAACAGTCAGTTTATAATGGCTCTGTTCCCTTCGAATATTCCCTGAACTCTAGTTTTGACACAGGTAATGACAGCTGGTTAAGCAGTGGTGCCTGGCAGGTGGGCCCACCAGTTCAGAAAATGCTTGCAGGTACAGATGCTCTGTGGGAGAGAGAGTGCAGGGGACCCAGAAGTCTGGGTACCACTTCCTGATAGGCCTGGCTCTCTGAGGATAACAAAAATCCATTGCACTCTTCAAAAATCTGAGGAAGAACGCAACATCATTCACTGGATGAATGACCACAGCACTTCTCCTTCAGAGGCTCAGATATGCCTTTCTGCATCCAAGCCTTAACATACAGTGCTATGATCTGCATGAGAGGATGGAAAATGTAATTTGTAACAGCTGTTATTACACCTATGGCCCTAAAGAATCACAGAAAAGACATAGTACATCTAGCTGCAGACACCTCCAACTGAAACAGCATTTATACGGTTGAACCGTCAGCCTTTAGATTATACTTGATACCTGTAAACTAAGATTCCTGAGCTAGTCTAGCTCACTCCAGACACAAGAGCTCAGTGGTTCAGCACAGCAGATTAAGATTTCATAAATATAAGATAGACAAAGCATGTTGGTTCAATCAAACCCATCTTTAGTGTTTTGGTAGGGGACAGGGGACAATTCAAAACTGGTTATATTGACACTTTTAATTGATAGGACATCCAATACAATTATTGTCTTGTTCTACCCGTTTTAAGGCCACCACGTTGTGGCAGATTAGACAGTACCATGTGACCATTCAAAGAATCTATTGGAAGGCAGAGAGTGTAATAGGGTGGTCTGCTGCATAACATATGTAAGGAGACCCGTCTTTTCAAATTGTAATCCTAAAGCCAAATTTTTAAACAAGACGTGGAAAAGGGTGCCCTCATAAGAGCGACGTCCCATTTCTATTGCACTTTAGTCAGTAGAAGTTTTCTCGAGTTTTGAGCCTTTTGAGCCCCCATTATAGACAACAGGTAGTCACAAAACAGAATTTGTATTTGATGTAAGGCAGTTTGGTGTTTTGCAGAGAGCCCAGATACACTTCTCTACCCCCACCATTACACAGAGCAGCTAAAAACCACAAGCAAAAATACCCCACATAGAAAAAAACAAAACAAATATTAAATCTAACAGCCCTCCAAATTGACAACTCTAGTGATGTGTAAATGTGTAGTTTTTAATACGTAGTAAAATTTTAGGATTTTAGCATTAAATCTTGTGATTTTTATATAATATAAATGTAGAGATTAACAACACATTTCTTCTTGATTCGCCTTCCTCGATGTCTTTTTCAGCTGCAGCACAGACAACCGGCAGACGAGCAAACACAAGCTGATTTGGGATAAGTAGATCATCAGTTTGTGGGTTCCTCAGCCAATTTCATTATAAACAAAGGGATGACGTCTTACAGAGTACCATCAGCAGGGCTTGAATTGATCCAGTCTTTAGAAAAAAAAACCTTACTGGTTTATACTTCTGGTCTTGCGTGATTTCATGGACATTTACAAAGTGTTCCACCTTGGTATGATTTGTATCTCTACCCTGCACCTTTTTGAATTCCCAGTGTCACACAAGTATAGCGTTCTGGTCTTCACTCAGTCCCAGTTCACAAAAGGATTTTCCCTTTGTTTACGTTGACATATTCCTTTGGAATTTTGCTCCAGTCTTGAATGAATTTGTTGAGAACTCATGCAGGGGTGTGCACAGTCACAGTAATGGTGATAAGACTTCTTTTCATTTAGAGATTAACATAATGATGACACTAAAACTTGTTATGAAACATATCTGCAAAAAGGAGGTGAGAGGGGGCTTGGATGGGGTCTCTGGAAGGAAGGGGTGTCTGCACCGAAGCAGAGGGGACCACAAGGAGCTCAGAGCTTTTCTGACGAGGGAATCCAGATGTAAGGGCCAGACTGCTCCTCAATGATTAGCTTGATTTTGTTGTAGATCTCCTCTAGTGAGTCGCCCTGAACAATAGCTGGAGGGACCAAACGGACACATGTATTAGCATTTGACACAAAGTACTGAGGGTGAAAGAGTCTAACAAACCTGTGAAAAACTCTCCAAAGTCTTGCTCCAGCTTAACTGCCTTGTCAAAGACTTTATTGGCCTGTTCATAAGTCTGCCGCTTATTCATTTCCCTAAAGACACCGAAACAATTAGTAAAGCAATTATAAACAGAAAATGTGCTGAAATACTGGTATATATATACATATTAAAAAAACATACATTAGAGCTTCAATTGATTTTGGTTTGATAAAGATGGCAATTGGATATAGTTGTGCTTGCTGCAGTCGTTTAATAGCATTTCCAGAAACATCCAGAATGCAGTGTTTCCCCTGCTATAGAAAATTAATAGAAAAAAATAAACAAATGTAAAACACAGCATCACACATGTTACGGTGCCAATGTGGTGGATAAGCTGCAGCATGTAGCATGTAGAGGCGATGCTTACCCTTTCAGCCACCGTTCTCACAGATAGAATGCTTGTTCCATAAAGGTTCTCGTTGAACTGGCCCGCCTCAATAAACTTATTGTCCTGAATATCCTTCTCCATTTGCTCCCTCGAAGCCACAAAGTGATAGTCCTGACCATCCATCTCATTCTCCCTTCTCGGACGAGTCGTGTCTGTGAAGGCAAATGAATAAACATTGAATTATGTCGATCCCTGCAGTTAACTAATGGCCACTGTTCAGTGTAGTCTACTCACGAGGTACACAAGAGCCAAACTTGTGAGGGAACTCAGAGATAAGGTCGTCATTTACTCTGTCCTTCATTGGGCCCAATATAATTACAGGTCTTGTGTAGTGAACTAAAACAAAAAAGCATTCATTTACAATATTTAGTATCTTGTTAAGCAGTCAGAGAAACCATTAAAATACTTACTTTCCTGTCGAATTACTGGTTCATAGGAAAGAATTGTGTCCTCCTGGCCCTCTGCAATAAACCAGAAAAACACTTGTATGTAAATAAAGGCCGTACAAACAATATACTGTGCTGTGCTAAGTAATTTACAATATACATTTTGAGCTTCAGAAAAAAAATCTTACTTGAACTGCTTTCACTGTCACTCGTGTTGGAGGTCAAGCATTCTGCAAAGTTTAATAGAATATATTTGTATTAATGTAATTATTGAGCATGCACTTTAGATAGACTTTCAGATGTAGACGAAAGGGGGACGGGACCTTTCTCAACATCTAGGCCTAAAAAAAGGAAGTCTTTGACAGACATGCAACAGCAATATTTGGGAAGTGGTTTCAGGCACAGACAATTAAACAATAAGATTTCCTGTATGACCAAGACTCAACCCTAGATCAGTAAAAGTGTCAGCAGGTCTCATCTTGAGCACATAACTGCCTGTGTGTTGTTTCAAATATAGCAACACCGTTTTATAAAGCTTACAGTATTATTTCTTATAATCAATTCGTAACTTTCTACCGGATTGTATTGTAATTTGGTTCAAATCCACTGTATATTAGGTTAATAATAGGGGTGAGCAATATGGTGAGATGAAGTTATGACAATCTGTATTCTGGGAAGGTCTTTAAATTGCGCTACAGTACATTCACTTATGCTCTGCTCTTCACCATCATTATTACTGTAACAATGCCAGTGTTCAAATGAAAAAAAAAAGTATTAAGTATTATTATGGAGAACATTGGACTGGGTGTACAATGAATTTGTAGTTCAAAAGGGTAAGACACTGATAGCAGTAGTCTTCTATGCAAGACAAAAAATCAGCTAAAATCAAAATTGTGATCTTTGCTTAATAAAATCATTATATCGCCCACCCCTAGTTACCCATCATGTTGATAGTATATTCACCACCCTGTAAATCTACATACTGCATTTTACTTTAACATGTGCACCGAAATCTAATCTAATTCACTAACAACTAGTAAAAAAGGTGAAGTGACCTTTGTGCATGTATCAGTGTGCGTGTGGGTCCCATCAAATTAGTAGTTTAGACATTTCCAGTGTGGCCATAAAAGCATGATTTTAACCTCTGGATTTAGGGACAGCTGCTTGACTCAGTACAGCACTTACTCAAACTCTTTGATCCATAATAGTCATCGCTTAACCCTGGGAAGTCCTAGATGTCCCCGACAGGTGAGAGCAGAAACCAAGAGAAGAAAGCAGACAGGAAGAAGAGGTTAGTCAAGAGTTGGGGAAGAGGCAGAGGAGTGGTGTGTGTAGTGCTTGCCAGATCAAATAGAACTTTATTTATTCAATCATATGCACCTTTCATTAAGTCAGATAGCATATCTTCACCATCTACCGTTAAGCCCAACATTCATTGTAGCTTGGCAAAATGAGTTGAGTTATGGTCAATTTTTACTTTAAATATCTGACTGGAAATGACACACCAAAGTGGGGAAAATATTTTTTTCCACATTTGGTTGTGTATTTTGGGTTGTTTTCATTTGGGGCTTAATTGTATGCACTAAAAAAGATGCACTCACAACAAGCCACTCCTCTAAACCCTGTCAACAGACCCAGCTAGCCCACATGATGCTGGCTTGTATGTGAGATAGCTCTCTGGAAAGAAGGGGATGAGAGAGGTTGGCAACACAGTAACCACCCCTTGAAGGTGAAAGATGGAGCTTTAGAGACAGACGTGAAGCGTGAAGGGAAGGATTAAAAAAAACAACACCCCATTAAACACTTGGCATGTACTCACGTTCAGACTCCACCAACTCCTGAACAATATTCTCCTTGCTCTTGTAAAACGGGAACTTGCGAGAGAGGTTGAAGCTTTTTTTTCGCTTTACTTTGACGGGCTGCTCGTCACAGTGGGGGTGAGAATGGGGGCGGGGGCGGGGAGGTGGCAATAACAGGGCGAAAACAAAAAAAAAATGGATTTCAATGAAGGCACTTGACAAACATGCAAACTCAACACACATCGAAGAAATGGAAATGAGACAGATCATGGATGGAATGGATGGCATATACAATAAATGTGAGGAAGACGACTAGCTATAACAAAACAGTTCATTAAATATTCATAAAAATCAAACAGCTAGACTAACTTTTGAGAGGAAATTTTAGCTGAATTAAGCTAATGTATAGGTTACTGAGGCCTCACTGCATAGGCCTTGCTCGTAATCTATACAGTAATATGAGCCCTCAGCTTCAGTGAGCAGGTGCTGGTCTCTTTCCCACACTCAGGGGGAAGTAGGCCATCTCCCTGGGAGCCCAACAGCAGCTCCGAAGTCACATTAACTGGCAACAGAGCAGAGACCAGCTGGTCTGCTACGCTTACCCTGTTAGACTCAATCATGCCTGTCCTGGCGTGGAACTTGACTGTTTTTAATCTGGCCCTCTCCTTCTTCTCCACTCTGAAAAAAACATAAGATTGACTGAGCAGGAATGTTACGACTGTATTGGTCTGTCTATGTGTGGTATATTAGTGGTAATTCATACCTTTTTTTACTGGGAATCACCCCAATCTGCTCACTCTCTCCATGTGGTGTGACCAGCCGCGCTTGCCACCACTCATCATCAGAAGCATTTATGACATGGAGAATATCGCCGTATGAGAAACTTAGTCCTTGGCTCGGCAAGCAGCTGTCCCGCGTCCGGTCATAGTCAAACAGAGCTCTGGAAGCACATTTTTGAAAATTAGTAAGTAACACAATGACTCAAAAAATAATCTAGTAGATAAACCAATAGACAAAAATCTGCAGGCCTTATAGTGGTTACTTAAAGCATTCGTTCATTCCTTACTGCTGTTAACCACTCACTCAAAACATACAGTTTAAGTAGTCACCATCTTGCCAGACAGGTCAACCCACAGCCGTTTCAAAGGCTCAGTTACTTGTTTAGCAGGATCATGTCAGCTGACCTGCCTGTGTATCTGTACGCTATTATACTGTAACAATTTAATAGACACAGATCCAGTAGAATATAAGTACTTCTTTTATGCATTTAAACAGATGAAAAGCACACAGTCAGGACAATATTATGTATTTTTGTGGTATGCAGTCTGGCAGTATCTGGTAGTGTATCCTACAGCAATAGATTCAAAACAAGTCAGTGGGTGCGTTTTCACGGTCATAGAATAGCATGTAAACAGGTACCTTAATCAGAATTAGGGGTGGGTAAAAATATTGATTAATCATTGTGATTATTTTATCATCAATTCAATATTGATTCACAAAATCCTATGAATCGATTCAGCCCCACTTCTCCTTCAGCTCGTGCACAACAGCAGCTCTCATCTACTTGAGGAACTCACCTCAGTTTCAAACATCCCTGTCTTTGGTTCGTAATGGTGACACAATCAGCGGGTCTGGACTCTTTCAAAGGCTATGGCCTATTTGCAGGGCCATGGCCATGCTTTTACTGGGGGGGTCAACAGGATCCAATTATTGTATCCAGTATTTATAGCACACGCTTTACAAAATAAAATGTATCTAAAACTAGCCTACGCTGTCATACCCGACAGCAAGTATATCGGTGAAACACACCAATGTGTCTGCCACAACTGCTATGGCACATACGGGCACCTTAATCAGGCACTGTGTGATTTTTAAGGGAAATTATGTCAAAGCTTTTATCATTGATCAGTGCCTCTGATCAAATAAAACCGGATTTGAAGAGCGTGAGGAGTAGCATGCTATCACTGACACGCTCTCACCCTCACCTGTGAAGGTGGCTGCAGTGCGTATTCGTAGTCCAGTCCACTGTCTGGGACAAGGCTGGTCTGGTGGTTTGCACGGGGAGGGAGTGGGGGAAAAGGGCGGGGGGACTGATATTGATGCTGTATCCCTCTGTGATGGTGACTTTCTCTCGCTGCTCCGCATACACCTCCACCACCTTTGGAGAGGCGACTCTGCCTCTGACTTTAAACCAAGGGTTTAAATGGCGTGTGCCCCTAATGTCCGTGCTCCTAAATCAGTTAGGGCTACAGTGCTCCTGTAATTGTTTGTGTATTTATGTATTATTGAATTGATATGCAAGCATTTGAATCAATATCAAATCAATCAAATTGTACCCTCAAGAATCTAAGCTGACTCAAATCGTGAGGCTCCTAACAATAACCAGCCCTAATCAGAATAAGCCTTAATTGAAATAAAACAGCTGGAGTATTCCGATCTTAATCATATCACTGAGACATGTAAACACCTTAATTGTATAATTGCTTGTTGCTTGTTCTTGCTAGCTTTGTGGCTGATAAAAACCTTTAGATTGCGAGGGTGGCTATTAGCAACAGACGTTTTCTGGTTTTAGTTGGAGCCGCACCGTTTTTACTTTGTCATTCACAGCACTGGTATTATAGACAGAATTAAACATGAGTCAAAATAATGAACGTATATAACGTTTTGTTGAAATGTAGTATAGCTGTAAAGCAGTGACAATATAATGCAAATAAAGCTGGGACTAAACCGGAGACAGTAGCATTCACCGTAGCGTTTTTCCTCCAGGCTACAAAGAGGGATAGTAACTTTTTGTTATGAGTGAACCCTAAAGGCTCAACACCTCTACATCCCTGAGAAGGGGTGGCAGGCCATGGCTAAATAACACAACTTTTCTAACATAATTGTGGGATTACACAATGATGTCCTGGCTCTACACGCCTTACAGAGCTTCTATAGACAGTAGGCCATCCTCTGATGACACCTGTCAAAAACTATGCAACTAAACTTAGAGTAAATTGTAAAACCCTGTCAGGGGCAGCTGCTGCAATAAAATATTAACAAATACTGCATTATGAAGTTGAATATTATAGAATCCTATAAACTTAACACCTATAGACCCCGTAGGAACATGCATTTTATATGCCACCCATTTTACTTATATGGGCTAGTATTATTTTGGCCAAACTCCCCTTCACTATTATGATACAGGTCACTGTACATTTCTGTCTATGGAATGTCTTCATAATTGGATGATGAAATGTGAGAGGGTTGAAAATAAGCGTGTAAAGTGTGCGTGTAAAGAGCACTATACCTGACGTAGAGAGAGCGTTTCTCACTGGTGCGCAGGGAGCCTGAGCCTGAACTCATGCTGCTGTTCATCATCTGCTCCCTCAGGTCGTGGATCTTAGACTCAAAGCGACTATACTCTGCCAAAAACAAACAATGTCAATATAGTATGTTTAAGAAATAACAGACACATTATTTGGGGAAAGTGCAATAATCATGATTCGATATGCAGGTGTGACACTGTGCAAGATGCACTTTGAAAATCACACAACCTTATGCTTCAAATACATTGTTGTAGCTTAACCAGAAAAAAATATTATCAGGCTGATTAATGACCTCAGGAACAGAAGGTCTATCGTAGATCTGTGTTGGTCTTAAATACCATATATTAATGTCCAATGACAGGTAATAAATGGAATAGATTATTTTGCTTGAACATGGGCTCTTAGAGAGTGCGGCATTAAACAATTATAACTGCATGAACATTAGTCATAGAAGTGCAAATCCCGTTTGTGTTATAGACAACAAGTGTGATGTATGAATGCGCCTGTAGTCCCTCATTTACTATGCTCTTATTACAGACTGGATGATGGTGCTGGAAAAACAAGTATGATCATTGGCTCATGTGGTGACACAAAGACAGGTATTGAATCTACACAATAGGGGCGTTTCTCATTCTTCCAGTACAAAAAGTAATGTTTTGTTGTGTGCTTTGTAGTGATGCTGTTAGTATGTTGTATTTGACAGACCACCAATAGCTAATAACCTGTGATAAGCTACACCAATGCCTTAATAGCTGAAGATATCCCAAACCCAATCATAAAAGCCCCTAAAAAGCCAGTAAAGGAGAATTACATATTCCCCATAAAAAGTAGACAGTAGACGCCTACCTCACAGTCTAAACATCTATCGTTGGTGATTTCTGCAACGTAGTGAACAAGAGATCAAAGTCCAGTACAGTCGTGTGCAGCCCAACAAGAGGCCTCAAAAAACAAACTGATTCAACTAAGTTAGTGTAAGCTCGTAGGAAAATTCTGGGCAGGTGTGAAAACAAGCTTCTGGTCATTCAACACTGCCCCTGCTGAAACCAAAAAGAGATCATACCCCAGGCCTGGCTCTAGCTGGCTCGCCACCCTTGTTTCTGCTCAGCGAGTTAGCCGTACAACAGAGTGACACAGCAAGGTGAGGTAACAAGACACCGCCTGACTGCCGGTAACCAAGAGCAACATCACAGTAGCACTCCTCGGGCAGTGACAGCGCACGAGGAAACAGCCATTCACACAAGTCCACTTGGCTCTGAGGCACAGGAGGCAGGAGAATGGAGAACAAGAGGCGGCAGCTCCGAGAAGGCGGGGCGACAGGACAAGACAAAGAGTAACTAAACAGAAAGAGCAAACTAACTCGGCAACCAGGAGTGATGACACCGACAGTGGTGTGACAAGCACTGGAATTACTGCTAAATACTACTCCAGTTCACATTCCTGGAATCTCTGTAATGCACCCAGACCTGTGCAAACTCAGGAAACAGTCAGTCACAACAGGTAACAATCCACAAGCACAGTAGGCTTCGATTCTGACTGACTTACATACAAACAAATGAAAAAAGTAAAAACACTTTCAGAATGGGTGTCACAATTAAAGCTGCACTTCCTTATACATAATGTTTATGCTTACTCAAAAGGATATATATATATAAAACACATTTAGTTTAATTAATCCAAGCACCAGGCGGTTCAGGTTTCTGCCTCAAGCCAACCCCACCTCAAACACAGAATTACTGACTAGACTGATGAGACTTAAAACTACATATTTTAAAAGGGAGAGGGTGGTGCTAACCTGCTAACTACCAAAAGCAGGACCCTTACTTTATTTAGAGGATGGCTGAATGATGGCTAGAAAACTGGGACTATTCTGGTCTCTTACTCCCTGCGTGTCCTCATTAGTCGAGCAGCTTCTTTTATTTTGGGGACCGCTTCTCTTTTGATTCAGTTATGCAAAATGGCAGGCATGTATTTGTAACGTGATAGTCTGTTACATTGTCAGCTAAAGCTTAAGGCAGCAGTGAGCAGATACACCGCTCTACCTAATAATAAACTCAGAGGTAACATTTCGGTCTGATTGGTCTAAAAACACGTAACACATGTGTGTATGTTTGACAGTAGCTTAAGGGTTTTACATTTCCTCTGCTGCACTCCTCCCATTTCCGACAAGTGCAATTATGCCCTTCATGGAGGGACAGGATTGTGAGAACATCCCTCACTTGATTTCTTCTCTGCTAATGTGAATTCAAAACTCCAGTGAGAGAAAGGGGCTTCCCTCAGTAGCCCATGTGCTTCATTGTGGCCTGTGCAGGCCTCACTGCTGGACTTCCATCAGAGGTCTGCGGACGCCTAAACCCTACCCCTGAGAATACACTCCAGGCAGTTTGCCCAGTTTCTACCAGCTCTCACCCGGCACTTCCTTCTCTCTACTGCCTGTTGGCGAACAACACACTGGGGTTTATGAAACTCCAACCAATGTGTCTCAGCACTTGGAGATGACAGCTGTAATTCTGCAGACAGATCTGAGTTCACCAGTTGGATGTAGGAAGTTAATAATTTCCAAGCGTTTGAGAGTAGTTAGACATTGCACACTAACAGATAAGTGTCTTTACAAAGAGTGCTTAGCTAAAAAGCATGATTTGGTGAAGGGAAACAAAGACCCCCTTTAAGTAAGCACAGTATTACTCATGTTGTTTTTGCAACAGTTCAATGGTCTTATTCTTTACTGGGCAGTGGTCACAAAATTGTCTAGAGCAGATCACCTTGACAATCAGCCGACACTCTCTCTCTCACACACACACACACACACACACACACACACTCACGCGCGCACACACACACCTACACACGCGCGCGCACACACACACACTTACACACACCTGTCTGACCACACCTTGTGTCTTTCATCAATCGTTCGACTGGGAAACTAAAATTACTTGTAAATCGCTCCTGGACACTTACCAGTAAATTTTACCATTACCGACCTATGCTAGGAAAGCAAAGAATATAGCTAACGCCTGTTTACCGCAAAGGTGTAGGGTGAGGTTTGAGCAGGTTTTTTGAACGTCATCAAGGGACACTTTTTCAACAATGAAGTAGGTTTTTATAATAATGAAACACTATAGCAGGACAGACCGAGACAACCATTTTGATTGTTTAGGTACGAGAACTATACCATTCAAATTAATGGCGTGTTACAGTGGCAGAAGGTTACAGCCAAAGGTTACGATGTACAAAGCAAACCGTCCCCGTACAGGAGCCTCACTGTAATCGTAATCGTCATCGTTCACTGCGTTATTAGTCGCAAATGTCGATCGAGTCTCACCTTAAGTTAGCTTTGTTTCCCTGGCGCGGTTGCTAGTTGCTTTATCCAGCCATAAGGGAGTTCATTCGGCTTCTCTGCTGCTGCTGAACGGAGCCCATCCCCCATCCACACAGGCTGGGAGGCAGATAAAAGTTTGAACCACGTTTCCCACCTCCTCTCATTTAAAGTATCTAAGAGTGCCGTAATGGACGATCACTATCCTTTATTGTCCCATTAACATTATGCTCCGGGTCGAGTCCACCACACACGCCAGCGGCGGCACTAAAGTTTGAACCGGGAAGGACGGCACCGATTCGTCTGCCCGCCTCGCACTGTTGAGCTGCTGCTACTCAGAGCCGCCCCTGAACATGAATACTTCTACAACAGGCCTATCCGGACCACTGTCCTCAATACTACAGGACTAATTAGGCACGAGGTACACCGGTCCACATCGGGCAAATGACAACTATATTTTCAGACATGTATTTGTATTAGCCTATGCCTATATAAGAGTATGCATTAAAATGCAACTTTGAATTGTAGCGTGAATAGGCCTACGGATTTTGTCCAAAATCAATATTACTTGAAGGCTTTATTGAAGAATATTTCACTGTGTTAAGTATTGCATTGGAAATAGTCAGAAGGTTACGCTGCACAGGAGATTGTCAGTAAAGAAACCTCAGGTGCAAAATATCAAAATGTAAAATGGCTAAACGTTAATTACGACAATCCCATTCAAAGTATTATTTTCTGTAAGACACAGCTTTACAGCTAAAAAGATTTTTAAAACTATAATGTAAAAAAAAATTATGAATTTTCACAGCAACAAGATTTGCACTACACATTGCATCTTCACTTTGCATGCATAGTGATATACACTAAGTGGCTCACCTTCTGGTCTGTACTGAGCAATTATGGTGACTGTCTGCCCAGCTCTCTTTAGTGCTGCAGCTGCCTGTTCATGTGTGGCATTCCTTAGGTTGACGCCATTTACCTGCAACACACCAGGGCAAAAAAAGGTTATAGGTTATAGGCTACTGTACTGTTCTGTACTACAGTAAATACACAGATCTAACTGTTTGTTTTGGATACTGACAGAAAGAATGCGATCGCCCCTCCGCAGCTCTCCACTCAAATCGGCTGGTCCTCCCGCCAGGATAAAGGACACAAAGATGCCCTCTCCATCCTCCCCACCGACAATGTTGAAGCCCAGACCTGTGGAGCCTTTGTGCAGCAACACCTTTCTTGGCTCCCTGAAAATATAAAAGGACAGCACTTTGAGAGAATGAGGAAACTATGGATATGCAGATTTGATATGAAATAGATCGATTTTTCTAAACTGAAAGCACTATAGAATAGTTACTGCATTCATATACAGTACAGACCAAAAGATTGGACACACCGTCTCATTCAATGAGTTTCTTTTCTTTTCATGACTATTGACATTGTAGATTCACACTGAAGGCATCAAAACTATGAATTAACACATGTGGAAATATGTAATTAACAAAAAAGTGTCAAACAACTGAAAATACGCCTTATATTCTAGTTTCTTCAAAGTAGCACCTTTTGCTCTGATTACTGCTTTGCACACACTCTGCATTCTCTTGATGAGCTTCAAG
>JAVQKC010021019.1:0-26522 GCA_036025475.1 Philypnodon macrostomus | reverse complement strand
ATATATATATATATATATATATATATATATATATATATATATATATATATATATTTTTTTTTTTAACTTCAACAGCTAGTCTATCAATGAGGCACATAAACACAGTGAATAATAAGACTTGAAATTTTGGGGGGATTTATTTTTGTTTGAGCGTGCGCCTTTTATTGACCAGCTGCCACTGCTGTCTCTGCACAAATGAATGGAAAACACCTTTGGCCTTGCGAAGGCGCTGTGATGAAAATGATCTAGTCTAGATCTTGTCATACCGAACATAAAACTATTTTTGGCTGACACTGGTGCATATTAATATAAAGAGGATGTGGATATTATTCTGAAAATTATAATGTGGAAGTGATGTGTTCATCACCACTGTTTAGTGCTGGACACTAATAAAAAATATCTCTGATGCTGAAAGAACAGGGCGGCATAAAGCCAGTAATCTTATTTCTGCTCCTGGCATGCTGTAGGCACAAAACAAAAACATCCAGAGACACATCTCATGAGTCATTGTGCCAATAACACAGAATATGTTAATGGTTTTCAGGAAGCAAATTAACTTGAAAGATTTCTTCCCAACATCCCAACTTAAGGATGGGATTTAAAATTCATTATCTGCACAGTTTTCCAAATCTGTTCAGACAGACACACACAAAGTCTGGAGAAGACACAAATGAGCTAACTCACCAGTTTTTAACGCTACAGCCGGTTTGTGTGTGAGCTCTCCAAACAAAAGCTGGCATCTTCCATGGCCTGCACAAATGTTTGTCTAATGTAAACTGCCATATAGGAGCATCTAATTAGGTGGTGTCAACTGCATGTGGCTGAGAAATCTCAGCCAACTGTCAACACATTCAGATCACTCCCAATCAGCAGAGACTAAAGCAAAAAAATCCACCAAAAAAGATCCACCAACCATGAGTTGAGTTGAGGTCATAAGTGGGGGGCATGAAAGCACTAAATCAGTCTCTGTAGGCTACAGCCACACATTGTAATACCCCTGATACTTTTCTCAGGTTTCTATTGTACTTGTGTAATTAGGGCAATGTGCAGAATTTGGGACCAATTCTTATATATCTGACTTCTGTTTCTCTGTGTTAACTGTGAAATACCATAAAAAAACTATACCAAATTGAACCACAATGATACAATTC
Source organism: Philypnodon macrostomus (assembly GCA_036025475.1). NCBI lineage: Eukaryota > Metazoa > Chordata > Actinopteri > Gobiiformes > Eleotridae > Philypnodon > Philypnodon macrostomus. The sequence continues at coordinate 25,371 of JAVQKC010021019.1, read as the reverse complement.
TTTGTTGTGCTTCAAAATGTGTATGATAGTTTGTCAATATCCTCAGTTAAGTTCACATTTGTAAATAATAATATTACAAAAAAATAATATAAAGAGAAAGACATCTTTAAAAACATATCACATGCAGTATTCCAGAGGCTTCTTCTTTGCCGCTGATGATTAGTGGGTAAAAGATGTGAGAAGAATGCAGTGTTTTTTTTCTACCTAAAGCTATAATGCTTTGCATAAACAACAACAACAATAGCAGGCAGGTTCTTCAGTAGAAGCCACACAATGAGCTCAAGGGTTCCTCATAACATCTCATTATAGTTAATGAGCGCTGTGTGTTTACAATGTGTAGCTCTATAGAGCTAGCAGTGTTTACCCATCCCCTCTTCTCAATGGAGATCACTCAGCACACCCCAAAACAAAGGAGGATTTGTTTAGCCATGGGCTGTGTTTCTTCCCCTCTGGATCATAGGGCTCAATCTAGCAGGCACAGGCTGTTAGCACTATCTCCCAAATCCATCACAACAATAGAAACCCCAAGTTCATCACCATGCTTAACATGCCACATAATTAACTTAGATTAAAGACCAGAGACAATATGTTCACATACTGGTGTCTGTATGCACAGACAGTTTTTACTTCAAACATGTATAATATATTCTGACATCCTATGTAAGATGCATCTTAAAGATTATAACACAATCTATATAGACATATAAGATACATGATGATGATGATGATGATGATGATGATGATGGTTTAGAAACTATAATAATACCTACATTGGTTTTGTATGTTGCACATCATCAGGTTAAATCAAATATTACAAAGACCATCTCCATTACCAGGTTCACCGTGCAAACTGTGGGAATAAAATACATATTTACAAAAAGAAACTTGGCTTAACTGAATCAAAACTAACAGAAATGAACTCAAAACATGTAAGGCTACACCAACAGTTCTGTGGGGTAATTTGAGTCCAACTATAACCTAAAATAGAACAAGTAGTCATGGTCAAGCTGTATATTGCCAAAATATATGAAATAACCAAATAGTACACAGATAAAGTGACACATTAAATAATGGGACAAAACAACACACACTAATTATGAAATTATTTTTTTGTTGAGATTTCTGAACCAAGGGTTTGTGCATGGTAGACGGATCTCTTAATCAGCGCGGTGAAAGCATGGGGTTGATTGAGCCTTTATGTTTGGTTAATCTGTCATTAACATCTGCATCTGATCTCGTGAAAGTGTTGCACCAGTGAACCTTGTGCACATCGGGCATGAAATATCCAGGCGTGTAATAACATTTTATTTACAAAGAGCCCACTGGACACAATGCATGCTGCTACTGCCAAAGTGAGTCCACAACAGTACACTTGAATGCATTACTTTACCATGAGAATCCAACTGAGAAGAGGGGATAGCTTTAGTCACACTGGGTTATTATAAACTGGGAGGTGATGGATACCTCTAAGGCAAACCTAACCTACTGTGCTACATTGGTCTATGAATGAATGGAGCATGAATCAATGTGAATCTTTATCATGTTGTATGTTACATTACAAAAATCTAAAGAAGCCAGGGACCACAAATAGATGAATAAAATTGTCCTTGTTGGACACAGTAATAATATGCAATTCCTATAAATTGTCAAAATTGTAATTGTTTTTTGTGTTATAATAAAATAAAAACATAAGATTGAATATGTTTGATGCTGGTTTTGGATCTCGCCAGTAGAATGCATTCATATCTAAAAAAATGCATGAATTATCAGTTTATAAATAATTAATTAACATTTTTTTTCACAGATTTTCATGACGTTTTAACATTATAGCATTTATAACTGTTGAAGTAATGCTTTGTAACATTTCACTTAACTGGTTACTAAAGCTTAACTAATACTTAACTAATGCCTAATTCATGCTTAATAGTGTGAGCTATTCTAAAGTGTTCCTGAATAATCTAAATCACTCACTTTTTTCATTTACTGCATTGAGAAGTCTAAGTCATAAAAAGTTAGGGATTTTTTACTTTTGGGTGAAATTACAGTTTGGCCCGAAAATGCAATATAACCCAAAAATTCTGACCACCTGGTTCTAGATCAATACCATACTTTCATAACATGCTGTGAATCCATAACATGTGTTTTTACATAGGTGCACAATGTTCAGTAATGATTGAATATTAATAGCTATTCCAACATGCATCCTCTAACCACTCATCCTACAAAACCCTTTAGGTACTCCATCCAATCTCCACTTTAGAGACCTAATGTAATGAATATATGCAAAAGTCCATCCGATTTTTAAAACAGAGACACCAATCCTTCACATCCTCTTTACACAACATGAAAAACCCTCGCCACATCTCTTTCAATAAAAGCTACTCTTTTCAAACTCCTTTGGTGTCCGATAAAATTACCATATGAGAAGCTATTTACGACTCAACAAAATTGCTGTGTGTTTCTGTGAGAGTTCAGTCCAGTGCTGTGATGGAACAAAATGAAAAGGCTGCCTTACTTGTTGCACGCAATTAAGCCCCTGCGAGAAGACAGTCGGGGCAGTTTAGCATTTCATAGGGCTGTAATTATTCTTTAACTGTTAGAAAGTGCTGTCCCCTAGGAGCCAATTACTTGAAAAGAGCTCATCACACACAAGATATATACAAACAAATCCTTCAAGCACAAAGTAAATGTTTAAACATTAAAAGGGATGAGCAGAGGACCCTATACCAATCAGTTTTGGTAGAAGCTAATTACTAATAAGAGCAGCAAGCCTGTTATGTTAGATAATTATGACACCCTCAACAGCAGCGAGCCCCCGGTTGAGCTGATGCATGTATACAGTGGCTCTTGTGATCACTGGGAAAGATACAAGTGAATTCAAAGCTAGGACTGTACAAGCCAAAATTAAGCCCTGTGTGGTGTCAGGGCCATTAAGATTGCACCAATTATTATCCTATCAACAAATACAAACAAATTAAAAACTGCAATCTGCCTGTGTTGTGATTACTAGTCGTGTCGTTGTGTCCCTGGGCAAGACACTTAACCCACAATGCCTAGGAATGAATGTGGCCAGGTCGCCATTGTAAAGGAGAATTGGTTCTCAATTGGCTTACCGGGTTAAATAAAGATTAAAAAATAAATAAATAAATAAATAAATTTAAAAAATCGTATTACTTATTACTACTACTTCATGAAGTAAAGAGTCCACATCCAAGTACTCAAGTAAGAGAGAACAAATGTAAAGCATTTGAAACGAGTTGCTATAAGTAGAGGTAACTAAAAAATACTCAAGAGTGTTGTCAAATACTGTAAAAACTGTAAAAAGAAAAATATAGTGAATTAAATCTACTCTTTGCAGTAAAAAGGGCCAATGGTTTGAGTGTCACTTTCCCCTCTTCTAGTAGATTTCCTGTTGCTATATTGTCCTGTCAAAAATGGCAGAAAACATATTTTTTTTAAATAGTTCCTCATATGAATTCACTGAATAACTGTAACTCATAACGACCCAGCAGTGTTAACAACTGCCATGTAATCGAGTTGTGCACACTGTAAAATAAAAAGTACCAAATTTAATCTAATATAAAACAATTCAAAAAGCACACTTGTCCCAGACACACAGTGAGTGAGTGAATTACATCAGTTATCTCAGAGTTAAATAAAAACTTGACTTAGATGGATCATTCTTGAGCTCACCAATCATATTAACCTCCACTTACTCTCTACCACTCTGAGCCTGGCCCCTTGTTTGCTCATCTAATCAATCTCCTCCAGCCATGTTCCTTAATGTCTTACCACATTGTCTCTAAATATCAGCTAATGCCTGGGAAACATCAGGCCCTCAATGATAGCACTGTAAATGTAATTTATTTCTCACTCATGCAAGCACTTGAGCTAAATGATTATAGCTAGTGAGGAGCGGTGCACAATATAAGATAAATATTGATTGACTGGGTTTGTTAGCTACAGTGAAATATACGGTCTGTTAGTGGAGATGTCTATAAAAATGAGGGGGGAGAGGGGGCTGGTCAGTTGATTTGTGCCAAGAAGAATTGTTACAAGTACTGACTGGCTCAGTCTGACACTGCCATTAAAGTTGATTTCATAGACTGAAGTGAAATGTCTAAACTACAATACCTCCATACAAAGACATGCAAGCAGCACTGATCACTTTCCTGGTGTCACTTTGTGTTACTGATAGAAATGTTATTTAAAGAGTTATTTTATATGTAAACCCCATATAAAATATATTCACACTTTAAAAACCATAAAGGAGAGCATATGAAATCAGGATCACAAATACGGACTTGGATCTTGGTTGTGGATTTCCTTCATTGTCCTTGACAAACAAAAAGCACTGCATATCTCTGGAGACCGAAGCATACGCTAAAATCCTGTTTAGCTAAATTAACATGAAATCCCTCACTGCAACACAGCAAACCTTATTGTGAGGCATGAGCCTGTGTGAAAGACATGATTATGTTCATTTTATAATTTCAGGGAAAACACAAAATAATTTGTTCTTAACTCAGGACTCAAGGGTTTTTAATCATTATATAAGTCAATACTGTATATGTGATTCAATTTGAGCTGTGTCCCTGACCCTCACTCTGTATATAACAGCACTGGTATACACAGACATTACACATAATAATTTGTAAACAGCAATGCCTTGTTGATGTGTGTGACTGACTGAGAACAGAAACAAAGCTGTCTCCAATCCCATTTGGGCTGAGAGGCAGCCCATATGGAAAGTTACCAAATAGTGTTAATACTGCTAATAGGATGTTCCACTCTAAATAGAAGCCCATGTTAATACCCAGATTTTCATTCATGCTGGAAATTGTAGTTTTAAATTACAGTTTAATGCTTCAGATTTTTAATAAAAAAGCCCCTCAAAAAAACCTTTACAGGAACACAAAAATTACCACAGCCTCTGCACTGAGCCTCAGCCTTTCCATTGTCAGCCAATTACTATGCAATCTCTTTCTTATGACTGAATAGCTCACTGTTAGCAAATAATGAAAAGGCAATTATGGCAAAGCTGTGTTCATATTACCCTCTTCATTTTATGCGGGCTGTAATTATTGTCAATCCTGGAGGCTTACTCTACCATGTAAGAGGCAGCAGGGAAGAAAATGGAGTGGGCTGGTGCATGGCAAATTGGAAATGTCACAGCTACCTTTTTATCAGCGCCACTAGACCTCTTTGTGCATGTGTGTGAATTCAAGGTGTCCATTAGGGGCACACATGCACACACAAGTAGAGTGTGCATTTATTTACACATTAACACACACATATTTATTTGCATAATAACCAATCATAAATCCAGATGTGGGGAGGAAGAAAAAAAAAACGCACAGGCAGCAAACGCAAAACGGTGTGTGTGTTTTGCCGAAACGTCACCTCGAGCTGTTACCGTTAGCTTAAGCATAACGCTAGCGGGGGAAGAAATAAATAAATAAACTGACAGATGAAGAGCGGGTATGAGAATAACACACACTCAGGCATGCACGCACACACACACACGTGCACACGCACACACGCACACACACACACACACACACACACACACACACATTCCTTTTGTTCTTTTCCTTTTTCCCTTGAAAACAATCATTCCCCAAAGACTCTCGGTTTCTCTTGGCGCTGCCAGTGTGTGTCTAACAGCAAAGTGGTGGATATATTCCTTTTGCCTTGGCCCTCATTAGCTGTCTCCATGCTGTTCAGTAATGGGGAGTGGCACATAAATGATTCCCTTTATAGGGTTTGATGTGGCACGCTGAGAGGACCACAGCCCCTGTATGGACAGCTCCCCCCATGTGACACCCCCTCATCTCAAATATAGTGTGTACTGAGTGAAAAGCCAGAGCAGTGTGTGACATGCATAGCAACACCAGTGTCAGTCCTAGGGTTATCCAAAAAAGTCAATAGTTAGATAATCAATTCTAAAATGTTTCATTATAGGTTAAAACTGTATTGATACTGGTCATACACACACACACACACACACTCCACACGTTATTACAGATTTGTGTTTTTTTTTCTGCTATATACTATAATGGTATTGAATCTATATCTGTTTGAAAGTCTACACATGCATACACTAATAGTCAGTAGTAATTCTTAAGCCAACTTCTGGTATATACAGCCCTTTTTGTGTGGACATTACCATAGGCCCGAGTGAACATAGTGTCAATACTCTTGCATGAACCCCCGACAAATCAAAGTGAATAAACAATGTTGTGATTCTACCATACCTTAACAGTCCAGAAGCAGGTCTACTAACACGATTCTGACGGCAGACTTTTCAAGGTCGAATTTTAAGCTCTTTAACTGCGCCGTTTAGGCTCTGGGCAAAATCCAACCTGACGTTCACGTGGCAAGCACACTCATACATTTTTGAATGCTATTTCTTCCTTTGCTTTTCACCTCCGTTCCTTCCTCATAGAAGCAGGTGCCTCTCCGATTGTGTTTAACAGGATTCTTGAAAGTGTGCACAAGGGAACAGTGCATTTCCTAAAGAGAGGCTTTGCACCACTCAAGCTGCTTCACCAACACGCTTCGTGCACAGTTACTGAGACCTGTCACACTCTCACAACGTTACCTTCAACATATCAGCATTGTCTAGCGCGCACTAAGACAAAAGGCAACCGGGGAAACATCACAATGGGATCAGGGGTAAGTAAAGCTCTCTTTTAACTTTCAAAACCCCTTAACTTCTTGGTGCGTTCAGACAGACGGCGCACTGCTTAGGAGGCCTGCTGCTCAGAAGAAGGTGCAAACTAAAAAACATCGTCGTCATTACAGCTCACTTGAGTGTTATTTTGGCAGGGGCTGTTAAATCTCAGCTTGCCTTCTGACGTGTGACTGGGATCATCCGTGTTGTCTTGTGGCCTACTGGCTGTTCTTCAAATGCACAAACAACCTAAAAAGAGAAACCACTATATTTTGCGGAAATGGTGTCCATATTTGAGTGGGGAGAGAACAGTGTAATAAAACAGTGTGATGTTGGTTTACTGATCAGACAGGCTGCTCGCTTCGAGCTCAAAACACCAAGCCTACCTCAAGTCTCACCACAGAGCTTCTAAGAAAATATTGTATATGTCATAATGTGAGAGTCGTAGGCATATGAGTGCCATGGGCCTCACAGATTGTGTCAGGATTGTCGCTGGCCTATTTAGTGACTGGCTTTTTTTGTTCATCAATTCAGTTTCATGTATCTTCATGCGTACCTGTAACAAGTACCACTGTTCACTCATCTTCCACCTCTGGCCTGTAAAAGTAAGCTGTACATGAGCGAGACAAAAGGAAAATAAAAATGTATAATGAAATTCTCTCAATTTATTTAGATAGGCTTGGCTTGGAGTAATGGTTCCAGGAGGAAGTCTGACTTTGTTGAGGCCTGAATTGTACAAAATGCCCAATTACTCTAAGCACAACAGCTTAAATGTCCTGCCTCCAAGGACAAAATAATAAATATGGTTTTGATGAAGGCTCAAGGAAGTGCTCAGCTATCAAAGACATCCTGAGTGATTTTCTTTGATTAGCTGCCAGAGCCTAGATACTCCTGTGCGCTTCAAATCATTTGAAGCATTTGAAATGAAATTATGATGCATCTCTTGGAGATATTAATGTTACTAAGTCGCCTGTGGCTAAGTAATCTCCTGTTAATTCTGACCTAATGAGACCAGGCACATGAGAAGAGAAATACAGGGTTCAAGTGGTATTAGGCTAGAGCTCAATTACATTTAAAATACATTAAATACATATTTGCATTCATAAAATTGGTATAAAACTGTCCTGTGTATGTGATACCATCTGTGCCTTATCCCGTATAAGAGTTTCAGAAGATAATGAAATAATGTCATGTTTTTGTCGGACATGAGTTCTGGGCAAAGATTCTTGATTAATAAACATGAGAACTAAATATGTACTTTTACATATAGCTTATATCGTTAGTGTGGTTCCAAACCGACCCATATCAAGTGCTCTTTAATAAACTGAGAAAGCCCATAATAAGGCACTGTGGTCTGCCGGCGGGGATGCCAAGCTCATCCAAAGTTAACACAGCACTCAGCACCCAGACCAGCAGGGCACTTCCTCCTCACCCCTCTGATCTTTAATAGACACTAATCAGATGTGGGCCTGCTGAGAGCCACAGGAGGTAGAAGTGGTCTTGGTTTGTGCATAAGCCATATATTGTAAAGATCATTTTGATTATCATTTAATAGAAAAAAAGATAGATAGAAAATTTGGTACCGGCGAGGGTTCTCATTGTCCCTGATGAATGAATGTGAGAGTGAATGTCTCTGTGCCAGCCCTGTGACTGGTCATTGTCCAGGGTTTACCCCACCTAAGGTCCATAGTTTCTGGGATAGGCGGGACTTATGACTCCTAAAGTAAATGGGAATTAATGAATAAAAGAAGAGCATATAAATACTACCAGATTTGGTCTCAACTAGTCTAACCACATAAGTTGAAGCTTTCATGTGTGTTTATGAAGGTATGCCCAATTAGTCCTATAACTGTGCAAAAGAGATCATGTAGACACAATGGCAAAGCAACAGCCTACCCTTTACATTTTCCTCTTTCATACATACACCCATATATACACACACACACACACACACACACACACACACACACAGGAAGAGCATAGATGTCAGATTAAAAGAGCCTCCTTAATTTGTGTGACTGGGTTGAGTTTGGCTGCAGGCTAATGAGATTGGACTAATTGGTATCGTTACTGTAATCTCCCGAGGCACAGGACAACACGGTTAAACATATACCCACTGATCACACTTAAAACCTGCCAGTGATGCTAAAGGTCATTAGCGGCTGTGTTCATTTCCAAAGCCAGGCAATGAAGTAAATGGGGGACGGGAGGTTCATAAACCACTGTAGTGGAGTTCAGCCGGGTTAAAACATTCATTTGCTAATTCCAGAATGCGTGTTGCCAAAAGAAAACATGCTGTAATTACACACAGAGAAAAAAAGAACACTACTCTTAGACGTCCGTGGGCCTCACTATAAGCAGCCCATTTTCAGGGCTAATTAAAGCATATGTTCTTGCACCAAACACCTAATTTAGCCAATTTCCACACAAACCACGGAGCCTTAACTCTGTGACTTTGTACTCACTGGCCACTTTATTAGGTACACCTATTCAAATGCCAGTTAACACAATTAGACAATCATATTTAGTCATGCAGACCCGAGTCAGAGTGGGGGGAAAAAGGGGCGTTGAAGTGACTTTGAGCACGGTTGTTGATGCTAGACGGTCTGCTGGTGTTTCACAAATTGGTGATGTATTTTTTTGCACAAAGTTGGAAGAAAATGGTCCAAAAATAAATGAGAATATCCAGTTAGCACCAGTTTGTGTGAAAAAGCCATGTTGGGCCACTTTATGGGTGGAGCGTCATTTGTAGTGTGATTCATTCATTCATTACTCTATAGATTTTTAAACCCTTAAATAAATCACAGTTAGGCCCGCAGCACAAGCAGACATGTGGTCTTACACTTTTGGCTCAGATCCGGGGAATGGCATAAGGCTCACAAAGTGAAACAGGAACAGTAGCTAATGTTAGCACTAATGTTAGCATTAGAATTAGCATTAGCAATGGAGATGAATGGAGAGTCTGGCAGCAGGACTTCGTCTGTCCACAACTAGAGACAGGTGGGCCGTTAAGCCTGGCTTCACATTACCCCGACAAGCCACAATGTGCGTCACAGTTCACAAACATACCAAAACACACTAAGACCTTAAATGATTTATTCTAGACTCATTTTTATTCTCACAGATGGACTTATGTGTTATTATTTTAACCACTGCTGCTTGATTTGAGCACACATCTCCATTTTCACATTTTATAACCACAAACTCATCATTCCTTTCATCTTCTGAGAACAGACAAGGACAACGACTACTTTGCATGTGTTACAGAGCTCTGTGACACTAAAATATGTTGAGGAAGTTTGCTTTAGCTCTGGAGGGGGAACCTAAGCTCTGCCACCTGTTCGCCAGATCCACAGGCTTTATTGAATATTCGTATAAAATCATAAAAGAGAGAAGAGAAATCAAAGCATTTCCTGACTGCCTGTGGCACAGCTTCTAAAGACTGTCCTATTTTTAGGTAATCACCTAAAGCGCCAAGCATTCTGGTCTAACCTCTCGTCTGTGGACCCAGATGTTGATATCTCAATGTTGTAGACATCTCAGAATATCAGTCTGGCATTTGACAACATCAAAGTTTGTACAAAGCCAGTAATTATAATACAGTGGCAAAAAGGACCAATATAATAATCATCATAATAAAAAGGCATATATGGAACCATTAAGTTTGAAACTGGGGGTCAATAATCCAGATCTCGCCTGATAAATTGGATATATGCCTCAATATGTGAAACTCTTATGATACTAAACTTCTGATATATTTCAACCTGACTTTAGAACACTTATAGCATAGGATTTGGGGAGAGATGTTTTTCTTGCAATTGGATCCTTGCTGTGGGCAGGAGGAAGGCCTCTCTTACTGGCTCGCCGACTGAGAGTGGATAGATAGTTAGAAGGTAATCTCTCAGTGCTATTTCAAAGTCTGCTGAAATATGCACACACACACACACACACACGCACACAAGCCCCCCAAACCAACACCTGTTTTTCTGCCTTTCCATTTGATGCATCTTAACACAAACGTCCTCTCGTGGATGCACAGAGCTCTATTCCTCCTCCAGTTTCAACAAGAATAGAGAGCATAGTTACATAAAGTTCACACTCTGGTCTTACACATGCAAAGGCCTTATCAACTCGATCTCATTTAGATTTCATCAAATTAAATATGATGCCATGTTTCTAAAAATATCCAATCTAACAAGGGCAATAAGCGTTGACAGTAATAAGAGGCAAACGGAGAGTGAAAGGTAAGAAGGTAAACTATACCGATTGTAAAGAGCTGGCCTTGTTAACACAGACGCACACAAGTGGCCATATATCATCTTTGCTGTGTCACCGGAGCACATGTGTCATAGTCCTTAGAGTGTCCCGCCGAACACGAGCCCACCTCTTGCAACCCCGCGGACCCCTGGCTCCCAGCACTTTACAGCCCCCTGAAAGGCAACTGGAGACCTGAGAACTAAGATGAATTACCGCACTGGGAGCTCCTCTAATGAAGGGCGTCCAGATTTACCGCTTTGCCAGCTTTTCTAACTTCATGGATGGAGATAAAGCAGCCTTTGGCTTTGACAGACTATAGTGAAGGGAGGTGGTGCACAAAAGAATAGAAATACAGGGCTTCTCGTCTCAAAGGCAACCTAATGAGTCAAAATATACGAAGCAGAATGGCCCTTGTTACGCTTTCCCCTTGACAAGAAAAACGGCCGCCAAACGTCAAAAAATATTTATGGCGATCAACAGTCATGGAGAGGTTATAGACAAAGAGTGCCCTGACTGTATTCACTAACCATTTTGTGAAACAGCCAGAGCCCAGCCGCAGCATGAAACACATTTTTATCTCTTTTTCCCTTTTTAGAGATCAGTTGGTTTAAACGCTTGTTAAATCATCCAAGTTAGAAAAAAGAGAGAGGGGAAAAAAGCCTTTGTGTGCTGTCTAAACCTGAAATGAAAAGCGCTTTGTAGTTCACTCTGTTGGGTTTGTAGAAACAAATGCACACTACATCAAGCCAATCATTTATCCCCCAGACAAAGATCAAACTAATATTGACTAAAAAACACCTGAAAAATGAGACAGTGAATGCAAATGAGAGGGGCCTTCCTGGCTGCTAATCAGAGTCAGGCTCGTTTCAAGACGGGGATGAAAAGAGGAGGGAGCGGGGGCCTAGACAGTCATCTTCATAAACATATTGTCATTTTCAGGAGGATGCGGCAGTGCCAGGGCTAGAGCTGCAGCCAGACTTCTATAAGAACTGTGAATTGTATATCAGCCTCTAAAGCTGCCTCTTTAATCCTATTTGCATTCATATGACTATAGCTAAAGCCAGGCAGAGTTTATCCGGAGATTCACCAATTTGTATGCCCCTCTCACCGAAGGAACCTTCCACACAATGTAGGATCTGGATGTCTGTCGCTTCATTCAACCCAGTTGTTATGGACACTGCCATTTCAGTAGAATATTTCAGAGAATAAAATGCTAGTATGGATACATACTAGAGGTGGCGCTCAGACAACCACAATAATGATAATAATTAGAGTAATAATAGAGTATAATAATCAGTCATTTGAAGGGGCAGAAAAAAACGTATTATTGATGTATGTACTGACCATTTTTGTCCATGCATTAGCCCAGCTCTCGTGGGCACATGGTTGGTGAGAAGAAAAGGGGAACGAGAGGGAAAATTTAAATACTCTTAGTGGCTCCCCAGTGGAGAGAGCCACAGGCTTTGCTCCACACTGACTGATTTGTGAATGTCTTCTGCTAAACAGCTCTGTGCCTCTGAGCACACATTGCACTGGCACAGGGGGAAGCAGCGCTTTCAACCATTTGCACATTAATAAACCTCCAGAAACATTTATTAAATGCTGGGAGAATAGAGCGTGTTTACTGTGAAACTCAAGTGTATTTTGCGAGGGCCATGAGGAGGGACTCCTGCAAATCCTTGGCTGCACACAGGTCATGATAATGACATTCTCTGTCCAATTACTCCTGCTGCCAATAGCTCTGAACATGATGGAGAGGAACACACTATTAACCCTGTTAGCATTATCGACACAAAGACAGGGCTCACATCAGCACTCTATTAAGACTACAATACAGTCATTATTAGACAAAGATAAAACAGGAATCCATATAAAATGCTAGTAAAAAAAAGAATATGTAAGTATAGTGTGCACATAATATTCTCCTGGTAAATTCATGGTCTCTCATGTGAGACATAATATTTGTTTATCAATATTAATGTTGAGCTAAACGTCATCCAGCCTGCACAATCTGCAAATATAATGCCCTCGTATCAATTCATGACACAGATCGGCTAAACTGTCAGAAGAATCTGAAGTCACACTTAACCGAGCTCAGTACCTTCTATTAAGATGGCTCGACATAACAGGACGGCTGCCAATAATTGTACATAAAGATATGGAAAAGCTACAGTCCAGCCATGAATATTTCATGAATTCCGACACAAAGAGCATGCTAAAAGGATCAAAGAGAAAAACGGGAGAGGACTCAATGTGAACATCTAAACAATATGCAAGAGTCCCGACAGTATAGGTCACATGCAAAGAGACTGGGGTCGCACTGAAATTGTCCATCAGTCAGACAAGCAGAACTGATTTGGATGCTAAATAATGGTTTAGATATTCAAAAATTCCATATATATGCGAAAGGCTTCAGTGCACCCTGGATCTGGCCTATCAGGCAGTGCACTGCCACCACACTCCCTCATGCAGACCCACTAGGTCTGTGAGTCTGGCACTAACATGCACACACACATGCACACACACACACGCACACACACATGCACACACACATGCACACACACATGCACACACACATGCACACAGCAAAACATATCAGCTACGCACATTCACACCAGACAAGGAAAATGAATTTGTGTTTGGTATTTCTGTAACATCATGTTTGTTGGTAGTAGTAAATTAGCCAAACATAATAATTAAAGATGCACAACACACTCCAAAGATATTATTACAAAATTGGCAAACACTATGAATCGGAAGAAACAAACTCTTTTGCAATAATGTTGATAGTATTTAGTGTCTAGAGCCTCCAATTATGTAATAAACTGATTTTTAAAAAAACTTTCAGAAATGATAAGCATTTTTTTAAATTTAGAATTTTGAATTCTAAATGTAGCTGAGAGTTTTGGTTTAGACATAGGCTTTTGTCTTATCCATAAATAAAAAGGGGTGTTTTAATTGTCTGTACCTTATTAAGGGTATTCAAATATTGACAAATGATTACGATATTTAACATAGTTGCAGTATAATGCATGTTTCCTTATGTTGTATAGCCCAAATAATATCAGTAACACTAAAAACACATTTGAACGTTTCTGTTCTGTGTACTTATAAGCTGGTGTTTCCAGGCCTCTACATGGAGCCCAATTATACTGTGATCTTCAGCTCATTTAGAGGCTGCCTCGTGTGATTGTCATATGCCACGCACTTTTGAAATGAGTTTCCATGTTTCCCACCTCAATGAATGTCATTTCTTATTCAGGAGTCAAATCCATCTGATGATTTGTGCTCCCTGCTCAAATGGAAATGTTGCATGCGACAAAACAGTGATATTAACATAATAAAGGAATTCAACTTACAAAAACCTCAACATCTGCCAGATTGGTGCAAGTAATGGATAACACTTCTTTGAATTCAACTGATGGATCTGATGGTGCTTAGACAGCCATTCATATCACAGTGTCTCAGGAGAGGCCCATAATAGGAACAACATGGGATTAATCTCAACACTCCTGGCCCAGATGAGATAATATATGCATGGTCCTCCACATCTAGGAAGATGATGTTGTCTAAAAATTTGAGTTTGTGCCCATATTTCAGACTACTCAACGGGATGATGCATGGCTTGTGGAATCATGTTTCTGTATCTTACAATACTTTCTGTGAAATCAATCGAATGGTCTAATATACAAATGCGTCACTGAAATCAACGTTTGTAGTGTCAATCTTCTTTTTTTTTTACATTTTTAGCCCTGACCAGTGTCCTGTGGCAAAAAAAGGAAAATCAAAGTGAATAGGAGACATTCTAATGTGTTGAAGATGTGTCCAACTAAGGTTAACATGTGGATAGACTCTGACAGACAGATAATTCCTCACGGGTCGACCTCGAAGATAAAGGTTTAATAATGAATACAGTGTGTCTGAATTAAGCCTTTATGTATTTTTAACGTAAATGTATTTCTGCAAGCAATTAAAAATGAATGATCAAAGGGGTTCACCTCTCTAGACCTGGGGCCCTGCTTGTCTCTTTGACCATTTGGACGAAGGAGCTTAGCCGGTCCTGAGAGCAAGTCCAGAGAAAGTGGGGATCTATGGGTGCTGTCTAGGGACATACGCCTCTAAATACTTCACTTTAAAGACTGTCCAACCTGTACAAATAGCCTTGGGAATCTTTGGCTAGTGATTAACTCGCTGCCTGAAGCTTTAAATCACCCCGGGAGAGAGATGGCCGCACGTTTGACTGTGTGATATACTCCCCTATAGCCAGGCTCCTCCGATGGGAAGAACATTACTGATGGGAAACTAAAAAGAGATTGCAGAAAAGCAGGGGGCAGAAATTAGGGCTGACCTAAATGGGACCGGGGTAACATGGAGGCTATCACATTAACCTGAGGGGGGCGCCTTTAATAGGGTCCAGGGCTTAAACTGATATATCAATTTCCCTCTGTGCGGATTACTTCAAAGGCCAGAGCTCATTCTCGCTGCTTGTGTTCGGCCCCCATCAATCTCAAGGCTCTGTGGGCAACATCACCTCCAACCTGAGACAAGCCAGGATAGAGATCGGCTAACTGTCCACTACAGAACAGAGAGAAGTTTGGTTCTTGTGGGAGTAGATGCAAGACGTGGGTGTCTAGAAAAGTGATTAAACACATTTACTCAGTTACCAGGAGTAACTTTAAGAATATTTTATACTTGAATACTAGACTATAATTTATGGCTGCTTAGCCCACAGCTTTTTACTTTATGTCATTAAGCTGGACTTTGGGTCATACTTTATTTGACATAGCCCTTAACTACATTGTATCTGCCTCATTAAGTACAATGTAATACACTGTGTAACAAACTGTAATAACATGTACATACAGAATGGTTAGGGTTGGGGTTAATGTTAGGTTGAATGTAGTTACATGTTATTACAGTTTGTTACACAGTGTATTACAATGTACTTGAGGTATCGATACAATTGTCACCGGTCATTGGTATAAACTGTATTCTTGTCTGTCTGATTATAAAAAGTGAAATTCAATAGGACATTACATTCAGACTGTTACTCCGTACACATACATACGTCCTTTTTTACTGATTATTGGGATGACTACTTTAAACTCAAAAACCTGTTGGCTCCCATACCTACCTCTGTTTTTCAGTTTGATTAACACTGATCAGTTCTAATTATAATGACAACAGACAAACAGCTCTTCATCTTTGTGTACTAATGTCACATTAATTACCCTTGTCAAACCAAATATGTAATTTGGCAACACAACTGATAGCGTTTAGCACCGCTAAAAGCAACAATGATAAAGACTCAGGAAATGTGTGTCAGAGCACCTTCCTGTTCATCTCCCCTGTTTATAAAGAAACAGTTTTTTCTTTCTTGACAACAGAGATCCGAGCAGCTCCTTTCTTTTCGCTAAACTCTGTGTTCCCAGAAATCATATCAAAACGCTCCTCTCAGAGTGCAAGCCCTCCAGGGTTCTGATGTCACTTCCACTGTAACACTTCGCTGATGACTGACATATGCTTCACATGAGAAACTGTAGGAAAAAAACCCTTGAAAAACATACAACGCTACACACTCTTTTTGTTTTAGGTGACACTTCTGACTTCACGCTAACTTGTTTTGTCAAAACAATTCCCGGAGAAATTAAACAAGGCATTACTCAAGTCAAACCTGAAACCGAGCTCTGCCACAACAGGCCTAATGCAGTTTGAGCAGCCGTGTATGTGTGTGTGTGCGTGTGTGTGTGTGTGTGTGCGTGGGTGTGTGAGTGCGTGTGCATGTGTGTGTGTGTGTGTCTGTGTGTGTTAGTCTGGTAACAAAGGTTTAGATTACAGGAAGTTTTCGACCTGGATTCTGAAGGGGATGTAACCTCACAAAACAAAGGCTCTGATGACACTGATAATGGTTACCTCGTTTGAAGAACTGTCTCTGTGTGCATAAGGGATAATGGTGTATAATTATTATTATTACTACCATTTGAGATCAAATATTTACACGGATACAGTGAAAAACAGTCAGGTTTCAGGTTTCAGTTTATTTGTCAAATGCAAGTCAAAAAATGCAGTGAAATGCTTTGGATCGGAAGAACCGTTAGATAGTCATGAAGTACTAATAGCATGCAAAATAGTAAATGGTAAGAAAACAGTGTGCAAAAAAAGAGATAAGTAACAATATAATAAACATATAATAAAAAGTACCAACTTTTGTTAGTAGCCAACAGTTTATTTTTTTATTTGTGCATTATGTGAAGTTCACCGAGATGATTTGTTATATTGAAATAACATCATTCATTTGACTTCATTTTTGACTCTTTCTCAACATTAAGGCGTTACACACACAAACAAAGCCTGACATTCGAAGAGCCATTTATAACGTCCCCCTTACGATCACAGTCATAATTCCAACAAAGGAAACCCAAATTTGTTGAGAAGAAAGGCGATAAAAAAAAGAGGTGAAGTGAGCGAAGTGAAAAGTGAATGGGGCGGCCCGCAAAAGAGCTGGTTGGTGTGGGCTCCAGCTTGCAGAGCGTATAGAGCAGCCAGGATCTATGAATACAGATCAGGGGGAGATGTGAGGGAATTTTACAGCAGGTATTGTCTGTCACTCACCCCGTCTGTCTGTGTGATCACTACCTCCTCAGCGCCTGTTTCATCTTCCACACTAACACACACACACACACACACACTAATGCACACATACACACTCTCCTCCCCCAGCTCCACCAGAGGAGACCTGGTGCCGGGGTGTGCCCTTGCCAAAAAGTGACAGGTGTTCCAGTAGAAAATCCTAAAATCAAAGGACCATTATTCTTATTATACGCCGATGATACCCTGCTTTAAACTGGCTTTGTGGAGGTTACTTGTATTTTCTGCATTTGCCTGTTAATACATTACAACCATAAGAGGTCATTTTGAAATCAAACGCAAATATTTTGGTAGTGCTTTACTTTACAGCGTGGTATTATGGTAATAGTGTGGTAATAAACAGTTAAAAATATAGGGTATAACTTCATTGTACACACACAGAATGGTTAAGGTTAGGGTTGGGGTTAGGTACAATGTAGATGCATGTTATTACAGTTTGTTACACAGTCTATTACATTGTACTTAATAATGTAGCTACAATAGTTAAGGGCTATGTCAAATAAAGTGTGACCTTATATAGTATTTAGGGTTCATTTCCAGTACTTTCAAGTATATCTATGTTGTTACCATGCTAAACATTGCAAGGCATTAAGTTTATTGCCACACTATTGACATATTATCATCATGCTGTATAATATAATAAAGTGTGATCAATATTTTGAATCTATATGTGTAAGTATGGCTTATCATAGACATGTATTGATGTTTTACCTACATTTGGTTTTCTTTATTTACATTTTAATCCATAAACAAGCACTATACAGTCACTGGCATGGCATTAGTATACCTAATAAAGTGCCATGCTGTGTGGCATCCTGCTGCTGTGGCCAACCTGCCTAATGTTCATCTTGTGTGTTCAGAGATTGTCTTGTGCAGACCTCAGTGTTCACAAGCTGTCCTTAATACATGCTCATTTTTGTTGTTTTTTTTGCAGGAGAATGTCTCTGTTGATTTCTAGTATTTAGAGAGCAAATGACATATAGTTAACAAAGCTTTGCAAATGAAAGCTAGTTCATAGTCTTAATCAGCTAAGTGTAGCAGCAGCTGCTGTGTGTAGTCTGTTGTTAATTCTGTAAATACAGCATGTGCCTGAAAACCACTCACTTGGGCCACATTCAGGCCAGATGAGCACCAGCTTTGCCAGGGTCAGTGGAATGGCTGAAAAGGGTGAGTGACTCAACAGTGCGGAGAGAATATTCAAATGTTCCTTTTGAGGAATCTAATTTAGACTTTCTAAGGGCTACACAACCAGGTGCCCGCCTCACAACAAGGTCTCTAGTGTGAATGAAAACATAGAAGAGTTTAAACAAATTGAAGTTATTGTTGTCTCTTCATGTTCTCGTTGTAAAAGTCTTTGTAACTACACAACAATTCCAAAAACACTAGTAAATCCTCAGCTCTTTCGGGGGCAGTGCACCATTGAAAATGATGGTTTTGCACTTGCATTGTTCTCTGTTTTGGTTCTTCTTTTATGGGCTATCAATAATCTTTATCTGACACATTATTTGCAGGTCAGAAGAAAAATACGAAACAGCACAGTCAGTGGTTTACCACAAAGACTTGTGGGAGCTGGCGAGGATGTTGTGCGTGGGTGATGCATCCACCATGCCAGCATGTCTTTAGACCAGGCTGCTGGAACAGTAAGGGCTGTGACAAAGCTCTGAGCAAAACACACACAATTACATGACATAAAAGTGATGAGGATGATGATTCTTGGGCAGAAGTGGATTTCTGGAGTTAAGCCATTGTGTGCTGTTCATACATATAGTATATTATATAGTATATTTATGATGAATTTCATAAAGAAATCTAAAATGTTAAAGAGAAGTCTCTATTCTTTTTAGTGACAGAATTTCCTCTGACAGATGTCAAGCTGATGTGAAGTTTCACACCCATTTCACTCTGAATCCAGCACGGCTCAGGCTTTTGGGGAAATTAAATAACCTGGGGATTGAGCTACTTTACGAAGGCAATTAACATATTTGCCTCTGGAGGAAAAAATGCGTCAGTTGAATGGGCAGTAATTTTACGCATGGATTTTTTCATTTTAATTCTCAAAGCTTTAAATAATCTGGAGAATTTGCTTTACAGAATAAGGGTTTTTACCAGTTTCCAATGTAGCTGCAGATGTAACAAGTATACCACAAACTGTGTCAAAGCAGATATTCTAACAGACACACACACGTATTGTGTTAATTGGGCCAAATAGGTGCACCAAGGTCTTCTAAAGTTAAGATAGCCCTTATTACTTCTCATTAGCGAGTAATCTGATGCACACTGACATGTCCAACAGTTGCCGTGGTCAGCTGCTGATGCTTCCAAAATTCTCTTGGCCCTTCCGCAGAGGCTGACCAGAAGCACGTTTACTCCTAGTCGAAAGTTGTAAGGCTTAAAACGTGAACCCCATTTACCCATAGGCCCAAACCAAAAAAAGGCCCTGTTAAATACCAACCTTTAAATCTCCAACAGCTTGGTCTGACATCCCCCGCTACAGATCATTACGGCACCACAAGCTCTCTTCAGCAGCTCGGTGGAGTCATTAAAGGCAATGTGTAATTAAACTTGGAATAAACAAAAGCTTTTCCCCAGGTCGTTATTCCTCCCTCAGCCGTGTGCATATATCGTTCTCATTTTTTTCACTCCCTCCCTTTTAATGTCCCTTTTTTTCTACCCTTGGCATCTCCGAAAGAGAGTTGACACACAAGAAAGTAAATTCTCATCGGCCCCTGTGGCGGTGGCAGGCATGGACGAAGGCCCTCAGCCTAATTAGAAAACTAAATACTCTGAGTAATGCCTAACCCTTGGGAATACAACTGCCATATCTCTTACACATGTGATGTAGAAGGACCCCCGAATGCCATTGGAGTGTTTTGCTGAAATAACCTCCCCTTTTTACACAGCTGTCCACACAGACCCATGCACTTAAGACAGGCTCACTTTCGTAGTTAAAATAGAAATCTGTGTCCTAAGTGCTGCAACATGGCAAATGCTAAATATTTAATTCCCCCGGGTGCTAATTATGGTTGAGTACTGGCAACACCGATTCCCTTTTTTCACTCTGCATAACAACTGTAAAAGCAATTTAAGCATTTTTCAATTAATTAAACACATAGTCTTCCAGTAACCTCTTGTCAGCGTGCCCTCCAGGACCGTAGCTAATTTGTGTGGAATAGAAAGGGGAACGAGTGTGGGGGGTGGGCTTCTGTTTTCATCATTGCAAAATGCTCCGGCAAAGAAATATCACGTTCTATCATGCTTTTATATAACAATGTGTATGTGTTTTAAATGTTACAAAACGACATATCAGATGACTGGAACCAAGAGCAATGAGCCCCAGTATCAAAGTCTTGTGAGATAGTCTGGCTGTGAAGCTAATCCCTGATGTATTTTTAGTCACAACTGACTGATGAACTGAAATTACTACATCGCTGATAAAGTGATTCTCTCTGAAAAGCTTTTACAAGATTATTCTACAACCAAGAGAGCTGTAAAAGCGAGTGCAAGTCTAAATGAGCTTGTTCCACAGTACTGAAGTAAATGACAATACAGTAAAATGACTAGCAGTGCAGTGAAGATAAGAATACATTACGTCTATAATATGCTAAATTTATCTTTTTGAATTCTGCCCTTTTACAGTACAAAAAATCTCTTATTTCACACAATATTAAAACATAAATGGTGGTAATTTACATTTTTTAGAAAAGGCTCCATACGAGTGAAAGAAATCTGACATATTGCAAAAAATTCATAAAAATGCAAAGAGCCAGTAACCATTTAAAGCTCAAGTTGCAAAAGCTTCTACAGATCTCTAAGTTGGTGGGAGGGGTAGAGACAGGCCCCCGTCATTGCATGAGATCAGATGCAGCCTGTGAAAATCAGCTGAGAGTCATTATGGGATCTGCGGGGTCTGCACAGCCCATACCTGCCTGCCTCCGTGCTATACATATGAGATTTGCATTTGAGTGACATCTTATCGTTTTACCATGAGACAAACGAGATCCTATGCAAAATGGCATTCAGTGAATAAGGGAATGTGTGCACTAAAGAAAATGTATTATGATAGGGGTGAAGTAGGGAAGGGAATATTCAAATAACATTATATTGTGATCATTTATTTGGTGATTCTGTAAAAAACAAAAATAGAAATGCACTTTCCTTGTGTGGCTCTTCTGGAGAAAACTTTTTGTGAATTTACAGTGCTATTAATAAATACAATATGTTACATGATCTGTTTTTACAGTATCCAGCTGTATATTAATATATATTGCATTGTTATACTTACTGAAATATTGCCAACGCATAGCACTAATGTTTCTTCTCATGAATGCTCAGAGGAGTTGTATGTGCCCTCATATGTTCAGTACAGTGAGTGAAGGATGAACTCCAGAGTGTTCAGTCATATCTGGGCCCATGCAATCCATAAGGCTATTTCTGATCTCCGGATAGCTAGGGTTTCAAAGCCTGTTTAAATAGGCTCCCACAAAGCCGGAAGCAGAAACCTCAGTCAGTCCTCTCCCTCCTCCCCTTCTTCCTCCTCAATTCTTTCTCTAAATATTGACCCCCTCCCTCGGTACAGAGAGCAGGAAGAGGAAGAGGCGGGTAGGGAGGGGGGGTGAGGAAAGACGGGGAGCCACAGGGTCAGGGCTCCCGGTGCTAAGCTGTGAAAGGCAAACGTTTGGCAGAGTAATTACACGCCACACTGCTCTGGGAGTGATTAGTGATAGTTGTCTGTTCAACGTGTTTTGGGCTCGCAGCCTTTATGGGCCACGCTCGCCTTCCCTTTGCCTAATGTTTAGATTGCATTTGCATCAGGAAGAGAGTTGCATGTGTCAACATAAACAGTGTGCCCAAGAAACCTCCCTAAGTGCAAAGTGTGCCTTACAGTGAGACTAACTATATATTTATATTCAGTGATTATATCCTGGAATGACAAATATATAATTGTAGGGTTTCTCTAGACAAAACAGTTATTGTTTGGCTGGGCTACTGCTACATATCTAACACAACTGTCCTCACCAATTCATAAAGACATTATTTATTGAATGGGACTGACAATTATACTGTACTGTGTATTTGTAAATACTTAATCTGTGTTGACTCAGACTCAGAGTGACTGCAGATGGACCTGGATGCTTCAGGAGGAGCAGCAACAATCTGACAGACAGTAAAGGAAGGATCATCTATGACATACCAACACGAAAACGTAAAGTCCATAAATTGTGTTTGCTGCAAAGTCTTTAGATTATGCTATTTTTTATAAACAATATGCTAGATGTATGATTTGCATTATAGGGCACATAATCTCAAGTGTGTCGACCACTGTTTTAAATAAATGTTGGTCACACTTTATTTGACATGGCCCTTAACTACATTGTATCTACCTCATTAAGTACAATGTAATACACTGTGTAACAAACTGTAATAACATGTAACTACATTGTACATACAGAATGGATAAGGTTAGGGTTAGGTACAATGTAGTTAAATGTTTTTACAGTTTATTACACAGTGTATTACAATGTCTTTAGGGGCTGTGCATGTAAAATAGTGTTAGCTAAATGTGATTTCTTGGTTAAAAAAGGAATACATAATTTGATATATATGATATGTTAAGCTTTGGGTGGCAAACCAAAAGAAGGTATCACCAAAAAAGGACTGAGGAGGAAATACCTCAGGGGCTCTTTTGGGATTGGGGAAGAGGTAAAATAGTACCCGTAGTGCAATCCCCTCAAATCTTCACCAGGTGTAAGGCATTAAAGGGAGCATCTCCGCTTTAGCTCTCCATGTCTGCCTTGATCACTCAGGGCACTGTGTCAGATGTTGGACAGCACCAAAATCTCAGACAAGTCAAGGAGGAAGACACGAGGCTCAGCACATTGTATCGAGTCAAGTTTTATGACGAGATTGAAACCTGGATCGTGTAAAACACTATTGCTCTATTGAGAGAGTATTTCTACTATTTTTACTGGTGTTTGACATTTAAATATTCAATTATATATGAAATGAGTCTATCGAGGATACAGTATTGTGAAGACAATAAAATATGGCATACAGATCTGAATGCCTTAGGTTTTAATGAGTAAAGCTAGATCTAGAAAAAACATTATTCCAGAGAGGATCACTCTCAACTACAAAGACAGGAAAGCGCCTCTTATTCCCCATCTGATAATACATGGCAATGTTTATCTGACTAATAAGATTACACTAAGATTCAGACACGATTTGAACAGAACACCTGGCACATTGTCTTTGTAAAGTGTCGCATATACAACTGTGCTGAAACCAAACAGTAGCAACTCTATGTAAATGTGTGTGTCAAGAGAGAGCACACAACACAGAACCGTGGCACTGTTGTTAGTGCAGATTACACATGACACACCAAATGGAAAATCGGGCTGATTGTAAGATGCTTAAATGAAACTTAATACCATGGCATTGGGGGAGAAGGAATGAGACCGGGCACGTGCAGAAAGCAGAACGGCAGGAGGAAAGTGGCAATCTAAATTTCTAATGCTGGGGATGTTTCTCATTGTGTGTTTATAAGATACGGCTGCTAGGACTACAAAGGTAAAGAGATACAGCATCAAAGTCTGCCGCAGCAGAAAAAAGAAAAGAAATGCTGCAGTGGAATGTACAGCAAAATATAATTCCTCCTTCTTCTTTCCCTTAAGCAGTCTCATTTGATTACAGTGGAGCAGGTCCCAAATCAACCACTTAGTCTCATTTCTCACTCCCCGCTGCTGTAGTGAGTAGGAGGTAGAACACAGGTTGCCAAAGTGGCCTGGGAGCAGAGGAGATCTTATTTGGGGAACAAAAGAATGAGCAAGCGTGAAGTGTCTCTAGTAGCAGGTAGTTATTGTTCTGAATGTGGTAAATGAGGTAGTGATGGTTAGTCGGAAAAAGGTGGATCAGGCCGGCCAAGCAGAAGCCCCTCGTATGTCTGTCTTCAGCCACAGAGTTCGGCCAACCCGCTTAAGGCAACGAGACCGAGGCTCTGCATTACACGCCTATTAAAAGATACTTTTAATTACACCCTGCTCTCACGGGATGGCTTCTTCAGTGAACTCCATGTTTCTTTGGCATGTGCACTTAGGAATGGCACAAGCAGGCGCACATGTTGTTTTCTCCCTCCAATTAAAGGGCATGTTGACAGATTAAGGTTGCTTCTGGTTTGTGCTTCACTAATGTATTTAAGACAGATGATGAACACGGAGAGGTGTTGTGTACAAGTGATGGGCGGGTGGGGGTCTTACGAGCAGGCCACAGGGAAACAGAAAAGAGGAAAAGCACACGAACCCAAAGGGATTAATGTGTTTACATCACCTGGGCTGTGATCTATCACCAACCTCATCAACTTCTATTATACCTCCCATACATAAGCAACAGATCCAGGACCACTCGTGCAGATCACTCATAATGTTTCATATATGTGCTTCACGCTAGATACGTATCTATAGACCCTTTAAAATGTTTGTCATATGGAATGTTCAAAGATCCGGAATGGAGGCGACTGGAGCAAAAGTGAGTTATCTTTACAAAAAAAAAGTAATGTTTCTGGTGAAGGATAGAATAATTCTGAGCATACAATAAAAAATGATTGTAGTCATCAATATTTCTGTAAGGACTTGTCCAGTAAAAGCTAAAAATCAGGAATTTTCCCTCCAGTCAAAGGTCTAACTGTTACTAATGTGTACATTAAATAAACATACAACGTGAGGTACATTCACTAATGTTTCCTAACCAGGCTCTGACATTATCATGTGTGATATTTTGTGGCTAATTCTAATGCT
>JAVQKC010020996.1:0-10547 GCA_036025475.1 Philypnodon macrostomus | reverse complement strand
AATCAATATATGTGAATTTGTAATAAATGCACTTTGACGTGAACTGGACAAATCCTGGTAATCATTACCATTCAGTCTTCACCATCTGAACTTGGGCAAGTAAGAGTTACATCTCAGAGGCGGCAGAGCAGAATCTTACAACTCTTACAGTATGAACATGGAAACTTGCATGCATTTACATTTTTGGGTTGTTTACAAGGGTGTTCTGTCCCCATCTTGAGTGATTCATTATTTGCACCTACCATGTGTTATTCTAATTACCATTGTTACTGTGAAAAATTAGCCCCCAAACGAGATGAGTGTGTGCCCTGTGAGCTGTACCTGTGCGATGACAGCCTCTCTGGTTTTGTAATACTTGTAGAAGAGGTGGTCTGTCTGAATGAAGAGCTGACACGTGTTCTTCTCCACCTGAGCCATCCTCTTCCTCCTCAACAGCACCGGGCCGTAAGAGTCATCCTCAGTGTGAAACTCCTAAACACAGAGGTGGGATTAGGTTTATAAAACATAATGAATGTCTAAAGCACTTTTAGACTAGTATTTATTGTATAGTGTCTGCCTGGTAACGACAGTGAATAACAAGTGTGCCAAAAACTCTCATCAGTGCTTAGAACCGTATATGTCTACTTGAGTGATTAGTTTCCATGGCATTTTAAAACTTCAAATCATGTGCATCTTACTTATTCAAGGTCTGCTCATTTTAGAGCATGCAGGGTAGAAACACCAATGCTACCACTGTGCCACAAACATATATGTTTTGTAAATAGAGGAATAGTTGATGATATAGACAGCATCTTTTTTTACCTTGGTTGGCTCCTCCATGACAGAGGACTGGTACTTCCTCATTTGCTCAAACACTGAGTTGTTAGCACAGCCTCCCTCCGGGCCGTACTTGTGCGGATAGTCTGAGGAGAGATACACAACACTGTTAGGATTATGGGAGATAATGTCAGCCACTTAACCCACTGAGTCACTCTATTTCAGGCGGCAATCACGATCAGCTAATGGATGTACTTACAGGCTACTTGAGTCTAGCTTTGCTGCGTTAGCCCTCACCTCTGTGTGGCGGATATTAGCAGTTCACACTCGCGTTTATGTTTAAAATTGCCCTTCAGACATACTTAATGTACACTGATAATCCGAAATGACAAGGTGTCAGTGTCAAGAATGGTGAGTGGAGCTTTATACCATATAATGTTGATTGAGTAATCCTGTATGCTTAAGCGCTGATTTCTAAGAAGCTGGAAAAGACTTTCTGTGTAGATAAGTGATCAACCAAACCTTGCTACTACTTTCCACTTTTTGCATTGGCTGCAGTACTGAAGTGGGAGAGGCCAGCAAAGAAAAAGGGTCTTGAGAGAAAAAACAGCTCCCACGATAATAATAATAATAATAATAATAATATTCTTTTATAAAATGTAAAATCAATGAACAAAATTATTCCAAAATGGTTGGAAAGAGCATGATATAGCCCATGTTATTAAATAATAATAATCTATCCCTGAGGGGGCGATCACAATGGCTTGTCCCCATCCACTGAGATAGCTCAACCGTGCACTTCTCTAATCAGACATTAGCATATTTGTGCATCATATTACACATGCAGCCAATGATTACAGGCCAATTACTCGTCAAACCGGAGCTGGAGTTAGAGGTGTGACTTACGTATGTCGTCTTCATGGTACATGACAGAATGGAAAGGCACATTTTTGCCCTCTAGGTATCTGTCGGCAGGCTCCACGTAGTAGGTCCCATGGTAGCTCTGAATGAAGCCCTCGAACTTGCCCTCCACAATGGAGCCATGTGTTAAGGTACCTTTTTCACCTGACATCACAAATTACACAAGGATTAGACTAAGATATATAAACTTGAATTCTACCCATTTGTGATGAACAGAACACCTTCTATAATACATTATCTAATTTATCATCGTGACCAACTTGTCAACCATTTCATCAATGGTTGTAGATCGCTAACATCTTTCTGTCGCTTATTGCTAATTCCAAACAGCCTCAATGATGTTGAAATCAGGTTGGTGGACCAGGTGATGATAGTTACTAACTACAAGCCATAGCAATGGGCTTATGTAACAATGGTAAGACACTGTAAACTTTAGATGGTTATCCAGATAAACACCAAAAAATGTGAAATTCTATACTGATTATTTAACTGATGCCTAAAACATTTGCACAATACTGTATTGTGAAACTATTATACTGGATACAATAGTTAATGGTTTGCTATGTAAATCTCACCATAGATTTCTCCAGTGTAGATATGAGAGGTATCATAGGGAATCTCTTCTCCCGAAACATCTACCTTTAAATCTTGGGCAAATAAGGACGTGTCCCTCTTCATGCGCAAGTTAAAATGCCTAAAGAAGAAAAAAACCCAAATGTGAATATGCAGGTCAAAACACGGGGCGCCATTATCTATAGTAAAATGGTTAACTTCTGCAATGCTCACCAAACTGTCTTGTGACATAATTGTGTGATAAAAGTGTGTGTCTATGGACCACAATCAGAATTTGGGCTCAATTCAGGAAATCAGTGATATTCAACCAGCCTTTGAGAAAATGCTAATGAAAGTGGGAAAAGGGGTGAAAGCAAAAGCAAAACAAACAGCATCTAAAAAGAGACGGTACACATTTTTATCTCCCAAAAGTGCAAACGCTAGAGTAAATCAGGACATCCTGAAACAATGCTGGTTTGTTGTTGAAACATATGCATAACAAACAAAGAAGTTACAGTAAACCTTCAGTCTCACATAACACTGACATAGAGCTCTTATTGTGAGCTTGTAGACTTTTCTCAGCAGCTTAATTAACAACATATACAGAGGTCCTTGTTTAAAATACAGAAATACAATATGGTGGAGATGAAAAGCAAAATATACTATAGTCCGATAGATAAACCACATGGGGCAGCTGGGAATGAAGTGAACAGTTAAACACTGTGTGAACCCATATTCCATTTTTTTCTATATAAGGGTAATCAGAGGAGATTTCTGGTGTAAACTGGTACAAAAAGGAACACAATGTCTCTTTGTGGTGAGCTCAAAAAGTACACGTTCTTAAATCATTGTTTGTATCCGTATCATCCTCTTTCCATTAAAAAGTGTGAGTGTTGGGAAAAGCAGGCCTTGCCACATTCTAAATGATATCAGTTTGAGCCAAGATTTCAGCCAGATGGTCCTGACTTTGTCATGGAGAGTGTAGAGCATTCAACCACACCACCTCTTCAAAAGGCTGTCTGTAAAACCAAGTCTATCTCCATTTAAAGGCAAAGTACCATTCAGGCGAGCGCTTAGAGACTTTAACTTCAATTCAGCCAACCTGATGGGCTTTTTGTGTGTGTAACAGACTCGAACAAACCAAAACATAAGAAACACAAAACTGCATCTGATTGAACAGCACAACCAAAGAAAATGGATAAATATTATTCTTGCACTACAGAACAAACAGTAGGCCTGCATGAATTGCACCAATTGGGATTTTTATGACAAATATTTGGATTGTGATTAGATTTACAATATTGTTTTTAAACCATGATTGAGTTCACACTCACAGCACATTTTAAACCTGTCTGGAAGCATTAACATTAACATTATTGTTACATTTCCACAAGGATAAAAAATGCCTTTCAGAACATGTCCATAGAGGTAAACAGGTTTTTACATATATTTTTTGTGAAGAGGATTTTACTTAAAAAATTGCAGCCTTTGCGTTTTGCTGATTGAGATCATTGAAAAGCGATTTTAATTGAATTGCGGGTAATGTAGTCCTAACAAACAGGGTGCTAATGTCTTCCTAATATTGATCAAATCCACATATATTAAAAGATAAAAAAACTGTTGACAAACCTTCCATGGGCGTGAAAATCTAAATGAAGGAATTTGTCTTGGTGGGAGAGCGCCCTCTTGGCTCTCTGATGCTTGTGGTGCACCAGCTCTGTATCATAGGACAAGCCTTCATAATGCAGGATGAACTTGTTCAGGGGATTTCTATAGTGTCCTGTGGAGAAGAAATACAGCACATAAGCAAAATATCAGTGTATGAAAACATTCTCACTGCAGATAAAGTAGCAACACAACATTGGTAATAAAAATGTGTGACATATACTGTAAGTATCAGTTTTGATGTCACTCAGAGAGAGATACTGTTGTTGTTGGTCTAATATGGCAAAAAAGATGAATCACGTCTAAAGGTAAAGCTATAACAATGAATTGACCTGCATGTTGTTTAATATCACACTTTGAGCTGTGAACAAAATGTATTATTTATGTTAAATAGTATTTTTATGTAAATGTATTTAAAGTGATCAAAATCAGTGAGACATATGGTATTTGGGTTGAATTTATGCAAAATATGGCCACGGTAGGCAGATATAAAAAGCATTGAATTCTCACCCAATACAAAAGTACACAAATCCACTAAGAGCAATTCAGTTCAATTCAAATTATCTTTCATTCAACAGATTTCCAAAAGGCTTTTTAAAAACAGGGCTGAAAACAAGGTCAAAACACTGTTTGAGTTTTGTATGTCAATTTTCCAACAGGCATACACACTAAGTTAAGACAAAATTATAACACCAATAACTACACGACCCCTGCCTTTTATATACATGTGCAACAAAAACTGTATAATGAAAATGAAATCAAATCTTTTCTATTAAGTTATTACTGGCCTTTTTTATCCAAACAGAAATTAGTTTGAGGTTGTGTGCATACATGATAAATACACAGCCATACTACTGTAGCATTGTTTTGAACAGAGCACTTTTTTTATACACACTCATAATTAGTTCAGTAGAGAATGATGCAGTAGACACATTGAGTCCAACTGTAGCCTGCATCAGTGGCTTTAACATGTTAAAGGCTTTGCGTATTGCCGTCATTAAAAGCGGCCCCTAAGTCTATTTAAGTCAACCGCGTGGCAGATTTGGACCTTTGCTTAACAACAGCTCTCCACATTGCCACAATGATTATTTTTCCTCCAAAAAAAGCAGTGGGTGGTGGGCATGAAGGAAATGGGATTTTTAAGTCATTTCACCAATTGCTTCTCGCTCAAAAAGAAAGTCACACGTTTCAAGAGTGACTTCTGTGGCTGGGAAGTTAAAAACAGCATTTCTGGAGGACCATGTTCGTTATGTACTTTTTTCTACCTCCATAGGAAAAAAAATAGATCTGGCGTACATCATAAGCATGTAATTAGCAGTCTGTGATGGGTAATTACGAAGGACCAACGAGGCATAGATGACTTGTTCCCATGTCATTTTGAAACAAAGATGAGTGAGTAAAGCAGGTTTGAGAGAGTTCCCTGTTCATGAGCGTTATGAAATATTTAACCATAGCCATTGAATTTTTCATTGAGGTGACTATGAGAAGTGAAGGCCATGCCTGTTCAAAAATATCTTAATGGGTCAATTTAAGGCACACTTACAAAAACAACATTTCTATGATCAAAGATGTTCTCAATGGACACATGCAGGGCTGGACAATAACACTAGCCAAACACTGGTAGATTTCAATTGTGGCTAGTAACACTGAAAATCTCAATAGCCACAGTTGGATTTTATGTACACATTTACTGTATTTCCTGATGCCATAATGAAGTGCCTTATTTTGTACTAATAAAAATTCA
Organism: Philypnodon macrostomus; assembly: GCA_036025475.1. Lineage (NCBI taxonomy): Eukaryota > Metazoa > Chordata > Actinopteri > Gobiiformes > Eleotridae > Philypnodon > Philypnodon macrostomus. The sequence goes on along the minus strand of JAVQKC010020996.1, from coordinate 4,909 downwards.
CGAAATACAATAAAAACATGCATCACCATGACCACATGCTAAAATAATACCTTTCTGGCTAGTTAGTGACTTTTAAAAGGACTAGCCACAGAGGCCAGTGAGCAAAAGTTAATATCCTGGACACAAGTATATAATAAAGTACTGCCAAATAATTTCCCAAAGCTTCTTGCACATGTACAGTACATACCATCTTCATATACAATAGTATTATATTAAATGTGACTGAATCAAAGTATTATTTTGAACATCCTCACATTGGAGACTCATAACACCTGAACGTGGTGAAATAATGATTTAAAAAATATATAATCATAAGTAATACAACTTGTATATATCATGTAATCATCATGTATCATGTAAATAAAAAATACATTCTGTAAACTGTATTTTTGAATGAACAATCCACTGAAATATCAGTTACGGCTGCGTGGAACAGATCAACGTTAGAAGACGTGCACTGAAATTGTTAATGGTGAAAATGCACAGACGTTGTGTCTTTAGGTAGAGTTGTTTTTCCTCTTGACTAAATAGATTAGGGCTAAAACGTTAGCTCAAAGCTAGCGGTCCGCTTAGCAGTCGGCATCTCCATCTTCTCATAACAATGGCTGTCGGCGCTATTCGCACGATAACAACAAAACCCACACAAACCGCACAATAAAACTGTGACAGCGCGCTCTGATAATTCAACATCGCTGGCATGTTTCAATAATTGGCACAAATAAAAGAGGGCCTCGGTGTACAGTAGCATTAGTTAGACATAAGCAACACGGCAAAAGGGTGCAGTCTTCTTCATAACAAGCAGGCCTTGCTGATCCTTTGCGTTAGCTAACGGGCTACAGCCGTTCTGCTCCTCTCAGCCGCTTCACATATTTAACACAACTTACGGGGGTTTCTTTGAATGTTTCACTCACCTTGGGTGTAGTTAAGTAAATAAACGAAGAGGAAAAGTTTAAGAAGGACCATATCTGACAAATCCATTGTTAGAGCATTGATACCGTTCTCACTTTGTCCTACTTAGATAGGCGCAGACGCCCTGTGTGTTTATTGCAGCTTCCTCTCATCGCCTCCTCTCTCTCCTGCGTCCTGACGTCAGACGCACGGACACGGACATCCCTTCCCCCATGAACCAGGCCTTCACTCCTCTTCATCATCTTCCTCTTACACACATGCATGTGCACATGCACACAGCATCACACCAGACCTATGCTCTGCATCACACCCGGAGATGTGATGCAAACATCGCATCTCCGGGTGTGATGGCCATGTCTATATTTGGTCTTTCCGACAACACAGCACTGAGCCAATGCCTTCAGTTACTCAGAATATCTTATCACTACGATTATAATTGCGCTTCACTGGTACACACTTTCTATTTTTATAAGAATCATTATTTATTCATGTTCAGTTACAACTATTATACAAGATAAATTAACACGAATTAAAACAATCAAATACTATGACAAAATTGTAACCAACCAAAAGCATTTCAATATTCTAGACCAGAGGTGTCCAAACTATGGCCCGAGGGCCAAATGTGGCCCGCAGAGCAATATTTGGCCCTCTGGTTCACCTCTCAATTGGCCCAAATTGTGTTTCTACTGCATGTGACTCTACATAATCCAACTAAAAGATATCTTTCCACTTTTTTGTGTGGTTAGAATTACGGGAGCACAAAGCGAAAACCCAGGTAGCACTTCAGTGAGTGGCCTCCTTAGAATAATCTTGATATTGTGGCCCTCCTTAGTATAATCTTGATATTGTGGCCCTCCTTAGTATAGTCTTGATGTTGTGGCCCTCCTTAGTATAATCTTAACAATATGGCCCTCAGTGACACCTCTGTTCTAGCCTCATACAAACATTGCCATTCTTGCATGTATAGTTTGTAGCTCCTTCAGCGTTATACTGGCATCTGGGATAACGTGGTGTATTTTTTTTATTGTTGGAGAACAAAAAAATACACTGGAACAAATAATGTGTTCAGTGAATCAACACACAACCTAAACTCATAGAGCTTTATGCTGCATTCATGTGTTTGTCGGGAGACTGGGAACATCCGAGTTAGAAAGTCATCGTTTCGACTTCAGTGTGCTCATGTAATTTATGTTATATTTTTTCTTCATAGGCATTTGAAGAACTTGCAATTGTCTCAATATAATATCTTGGCTTAAATTAAAGACAATAAACTTAAATAAACTAATTGATGCACCAGTGGTTTTCCAGAGTTCCTGACAATCACATGAACACACCATTAGTACATCTACATATAGAAATGTGTTGTGGTTGCTTGGCAACCAAAGATCATACAGAGAGTCTGCATTCGTTTAATATGGTTGTTTGATCTATTTCGTACCAAGTATGCTATTTAGGATTATGGCAGTTCTCAGTAGTGATTTGGTCTATTTGGGGAAAAAGGAAATACAACCACAATCACAATCTGAATAAAAGCATATCTAAAATATACTTTGTGTCAAAGACAGTGTAATTATTTTTCAGATGACACTTTCTACTCTCTTGAAGTCCATCAGTTTCTTCAGTGCATTTATTCCAGTCGAGATCCTTTTGCTCCAGTAGCAGCGACATGGCACACCTCCACATCAGCGCCCAGCTTCTGCAGCTCATCCAGCCAAATCTGCTGCTTCTGGGACAAGCGGTCGTTCGGGCCTTTTACCTCCACCAACTAAAGAATTGAATGAAAAATGTTATGCACAGCTAATTACTTGTGTGTTACTAATGCAATACTTTTAATGGTAGCATGTACTCTCAACCTTGTAAGTGTTGTTTGAGGTGTTCCAAACCACTAGATCAGGTAGACCTCCACGACAGTGTCTGTAGTCTTTTGCCATCCTTGTTATTACACCGGCTAAGAAAGACCCACTCATACAGGACACTAGGGACTGAAAAGTAATTAAATTAACATGCAACACATTTAACTGCATGTATTTCATAATCATTTGTTAAAAGACTGAAATGGGATAATACCTGTGCTTGCTCAAGAGAAGAGAATCTCTCCCAGTCGATCAGTGAGCACACCTTTCTCTCCTGTGTGGTCCAGACCTCCTCTAACATATTGTGCAATGTCTCCACAGAGGCACTGGAAATAAGCTGTACTCGACAATCTAGGGCTTCTTTTCTGTTCTCGTAGAAACAGTCCGTGTACAGATCCAGTGGACATGTCTGAATGGGATATATATAAACAGACAAATGTTTGCCCATGAATACAGAAATAAAACAAAGGTTATATTATTTTACCTGATATGGATTTCGAAAAACATCTGGAATACCCTTCACAAAAATGATGTCCCACAACAGCAGCGCAAACAATGTTGAAAATGTTGAGCCCTCTCCATGAATGCCTAATAATATAAAAAAGGGATCTATCACTGATGATACAAAATTTGTATTTTACAAGATCTCTGAAGAACATTGTCCTTACCTTCATTAAAACCTTGCTTTTGATAATGTGCTAAAGACAACTCTTCCACAGAGCAAATAATTGTTGCATTAGCACTTTGTTCACAGTTTCCATTTACAGGTATAATAAATCTTGATTTTCCAGTTCCCCCTTCATGTGGGAAGAGCTGCCCCTGTATAGTCACCTACATAAAATATACAGTTTTTAGTCAAAGATCGAAAGGAACAATAATATTCTATACAATTACAACTTACATGCTTTACATCTGTGACATGTATAGTAGGCAGCTCTCTAAGTTTTAAACAATACTTTTTGCAGCTTGCAGAGTCTCTCATCCTGGCAGCTCTCTGATGAAGGGAGAGTTTATGTCCTGTGCGAACCAAAGGGTCTGCCAGTCCCTCTTTGATTACATATATAGCCTAATCCGACCATGAGATAATGTCAAATCAATCAGAAATCTGAAATATTGTGTTTATTATTACTGATTTAATTTGCTGACCTGTTCTGTCTTTTTAAGGTGCTGGTGAAGGTTAAGCGCAAGTCTGTCCCACCATCGCCCTCGACTGTCCTGACAATAATCACTCTGAGATAATAATGACTGGAGCTCTGCTACTGCTTCCTGTGACACAAAAATATAAAAACATAAATAACTTTGAAAATGTTTTCAGACTATAACTTGTGACATAATAACAAGACCTCATAACGCCTGAGCCTTTGCAAGATCTCCACTCCCCTAGACAAGATACGAGTGTAGGCCCATCCAGGGGTGAAGCTGCGCAAAAACACAGGGAGCTGTTCCTGGTGGCTAATGTACAAAAGAATAATGTTAACATGCAACATTATACAAACAGTTTGTATTTATACTGTTAAGTTAAACATTTTTCCTGTCTTCACCTGAGATCATGACTACTTTTTAGTTCTTTCCAAGCACTTTTCGCACCAGTGTAGAGCTCTAAGGCCTCTTCCCACTGACCAGTTTGCATAGCTGTGGCGACTTCTTGCAGGGCTCTCATAGTTGCTTCATACCTAGTATCAACATTTAAATAATAATTAACAAACCTCCATACACATACACAATACGGTTATTATATCGACGAAAACAGCGTGTCGCCGATATTATGGAATCACGTCGGTGTTCGATTAATGACAATTAAGTAATTCACTAATTAATGTTTTGATGTACTTTGATTGAGCCAATAATCCTTCTGAACATAAACAAAATTGCATGAATGTTGTCACATTGATCCGGGCTAGTGTATACTTAATGTACATAGGCACATTACAGAGGTCAAATAAAGAATGCTTCTATAGCGCCCCCATGTTTATGACCCCTATGGGACCCTGGACACACTTACTTTGGCAGAGAGCAATGAACCTTGGTACAGTGATTCTCCACAGTGTACCCAACATAAAATATATTTATGACCCCACCCTACAACAAACAGGAAGTCGGCCATTTTGAATTGAATTTGGGAGGTCAGGTATATTTGACAGCCT
>JAVQKC010020994.1:0-15351 GCA_036025475.1 Philypnodon macrostomus | reverse complement strand
ATGATGGCAGTTACCTCTATAGCGCCCCCTATAGACTGAAAGAAGAATGTAGTTTTAGGGAATTTTCTAAATTTGGCAAAAACATTCTTCACAAACATCCAGACAAATCAAAAAAGTTAGTTAGTTGGTAACAGTTGTAGCAGACGTATGGGGCAGACGTATGAGGGAGATGTATAGGGCAGACGTATGGGGCAGACGTATGGTGCAGACGTATGGGGCCGTTTCGCCGATATACACCTTACAGGCCTAGTTCCAGGCTATGATACAAGCCCATTTTGCTCATAGCGAATCATTGCTTTGTGATTTTGCAAAGGGATCACAAACCGTTTATGAGCCGCAGCAGCATGTGTCGTATACAAACTCTGCTAACATGACTTCCTTGTTAACAACAGGCTGTGTTGGCCATGTGTGGCTTTTTAGTGTCATGTTGTCTGCATCAAAGGGTTGTGCTCTTGGTCTCAACTAAAATACTGAACTTATAAGGAGATTAGACTGTAAAATAAAAGACTAAATACTATCGGGGATCCATTTGCAACAGAAAACATCACAATACATATGTTTTCAGACATGCAGACATGCAGTGTCATGTTGGATTGTTGGAGTCATTATTACCATCTAGAGGACAAAAGATATGTGGGATGCCTGTAAGGTGGAGTATGAGTAATGTATTGTAAATATGTTTTGTAGGATGAATTCCTATGTGGTCCGATTTCTGGAGAGAAGGAAAAAGAACTCCGCTCTGAGAAACGGAACCACCAACACAGAGCTGGATGATGGAGAGGCCACTGCTGTACTGCTCAAGAAAGGTGAACAAGACTTTTCTTGTGTTAAAATCTTCACTGAAATGTGAAATTTTGATGCATGTAAAATTTGCACACCTTATAATAATATATATATATTTTTTTGAATAATGTATAGACTTTAAATGCCCTATTTGTTTTCACCTTTCTTCACGTTATAATGTTACCTCGTCTGACAAAAACACCTAGAGTTGAGTTTTGCCTCCTTGGTGGTACCTTTCTGTGAGCTATAAACACCTTGTTCCTCCTTAACCCCACCTCTCTCCCTATGCCCTCCTAATCCAACACCAACCAATACTAGCCAGTCTGCTCTTATTACTAAAGAAGTGTGCAGCTCTTCTTCTACTGATACGGATATTTTCGTCGTGCAATAAAATGGCGTCATACAAAATTCAATTTAATTTCTTTTAGCGAACCACCAGCGTAAGACGTCAGTGCTGATGGTGGACGAGCTGCTGTGTGCATATCCTCACCAGCTCACCTTCTCTGAGGCTGGAATGAGGATCATGATCACATCCCACTTCAGCCCCAGGACCAGGCTGACCATGGCCTCACGTATGCTCATCAATGAGGTAATGAACCAGAACTAAACTAAGACTATATAAGGTCCAGGACCAGGCTGACCATGGCCTCACGTATGCTCATCAATGAGGTAATGAACCAGAACTAAACTAAGACTATATAAGGTCCAGGACCAGGCTGGCCATGCATACTTACTAATAAGGAACTAAACCAGGACTAAACCAGGTCTGAACCAGGACTAAACCAGGACTAAAGCAGGACTAAACCAGGACTAAACCAGGTCTTAACAGGACTAAACCAGGTCTAAACCAGGACTAAACCAGGACTAAACCAGGTCTAATTCAGGTCTAAACCAGGTCTGAACAGGTCTAAATGAGGACTAGACCTGGTCTAAACAAGGACAAGACTAACCATGGCCTTACGCATGCTCATTAATGAGTTACTGAACCCGACCTGTACAAGGTCTGAACTAGGACTAAACAAGGTCTAAATTAGCACTGGACTGACAATGGCTTCACTCATGCTCATCAATGAGGTACTAAACCAGGACTATACAAGATCTAAATTAGAACCAGGCTGACGATGGTCTAATCAATGAGGTACTAAACCAGGACTATACAAGATCTAAATTAGAACCAGGCTGACGATGGTCTAATCAATGAGGTACTAAACCAGGACTATACAAGATCTAAATTAGGACCAGGCTGACGATGGTCTAATCAATGAGGTACTAAACCAGGACTATACAAGATCTAAATTAGAACCAGGCTGATGATGGTCTAATCAATGAGGTACTAAACCAGGACCATACAAGATCTAAATTAGGATCAGGCTGACGATGGTCTAATCAATGAGGTACAAAAATCAGGAATATACAAGACTGACCATGGCTTCACACATGCTTATTAATGGGGGACTAAACCAGGACTAATGCATGCTTAATATTGACCAGGACTAGATCAGACCTGGACTAGACTAGACTAAATTGTTTCTAGCAATTATTAGTAAAGTACTCTTATTTTACCAAGATTACCATATTTCCATATTTTTACAGAAACCATTATCTATAAAGTCTAGACCAGGACTAATCTATGACTGACCATTAGCCCATACTAAACCGGAACTAAACTCTAAAACCCACAGAGGCAGCGTCTGATCAGCAGCCGGACCCTGACTAATGGAGACTCGGATGTGCCGGTGAAGACTGGTCTGAGGAGGAGCGTGGAGAACGGGCTGTCCTCTGCGGCAGGGGGAGGAGCCGAGAGGGGGGCCCGTGATCGGCGTGACGACAGAGAAGCGGGAAATGACACAGAGAACGAGGACAACGATAATAACGAGAATGACGAAGACGAGGAGGAAGAGGAGAACGAGGGGCCATTTGTACCGTTCCAGTGTCCAGGTATGAGAAAGTCATAGTAGTAAAAGAATAAAGACCTCTGCAGTTAGCCCCATAGATTTTGCTAGATTAGTTTAGTTTAGTTTAGTTATAAATCCAGATATTTTGAGTTGAGTCTGCATGTCCACTCCATGTTACTGCAGGCTCCCTTCCTCCTTCCGTCCAAAGACATGCATGTGTTTGGAGAACTGGTGACTCTACAGTAAATTCCCCCTGAATAAATAAATGTAAACGTAAACGGCTGTCTGTTAGGGGAAAAGAGGTGGGCTTAAAGGTGGAATAAAACCCAAGGCTCGTAAGTGCTGGGAAAGAGTATAGTCACTCTCAACACCTAACAGGAATAAAGGATATATATTTTTAAAATAAATAAAAAACAATCATAAATGGTAGCATTGACAGTTGTATATCCAAAATGTGCAAGAATCAAGAATCTGTTTAGTGCAAGATGTGAAATACATTACTTAAATGTGGTACATTCTTACACAGCTCTTTAATTGTCACTTGCCTCGTTAGATTAGTGACTGTCTAGAAGAGTTTAATGGTTGTAATTACTGCAACAATTGAATGTTTTAGTTATCTTAGTTATTGGTAGTTTGTCTGTGTATGTGTCTCTGTCACTGGCTATTCTTCACCCCTAAGGCATTTAGTTCTGTGATAGGCTCCAGTGGTTATTTAGTCAGCAACTTGTATCTGGGTAAAATCTCAGGATTATAATAGCCTTTTACTAGACATTGATTTTGTAACCCTTAGTATTTTTGCCTGATTTTGCCCTGCAGCTGGAGTGTTGAATAAGTTCAAATGGCTGCTGGCCTGGCCCCTGTGCCTGCTCTTCTACTTCACCATCCCCAACTCTTCCAGCCCACGTTGGGAGAACTACTTCATGTTCTCCTTCATGGCCTCAACCATGTGGATCGCAGGCCTGTCCTACATCATGGTCTGGATGGTGAGTTTGACATGACATTACATTTACTACCAGTTTGGGGGGAAAATAACACAAGGCAATCTTATGGGTAGTTGTTAAAGATCCTATATTTTTCCTATTTTTATTTTGGACACATTTTGCATTTTGCAACATCAAACACACACTGTTTACAAGCTGTTTTGTGGAGCTGATTAGACACCAGTCTCTTTAAGGCAGGTTTTAAGGGGTTTCTAAAAAAAACAAAACACCAACCAACCTTTTACTTCTTGTGGGATATAAAAAACCCTCACAACCGAACACACATCTTCTCCGTTCAGATATAGCAGATGTAGCAGGCAGGCAGGCAGGAGCACTTCCTAGACAGGAGTGGTTCGCCCGTATTTGTTACATCACTTATATACGTGAATCTGTTTTCATCTCTTGGAGAGGACTATAGCTCAACATCATGAATTACTCAAACATGCCTGAATGAAATGAATGTTTAAAGTAGAAACAACAATAGAACATGGTTAAAAGTTGATTTTGCAGAATATAGGAGCTTTGATGGAGCCAAATTCAGCTTCTACAACTTCCAAAATCTTCTGTGCATCATAGATTTACAGTCATGTATTTTGACACATTGCACTTTTTTGATACATTTGATACAACCCCTTTTACTGCATTGTATTTATATAATATCCACTTTGCACCAAGTTCAAAATTGAGGCTTCATTCTCTATGCTGTACACTGGGGGTGGGGTCATATGGCGATAAAAGATTCAATAGTAAGTTATGACTTATATGGGAAGATTGTTGAATCATGATACAATGCAATTACTTCATTTTTACTGTAACAACCAGTGTTAGTATTAATAAAAACGGAAAATGAACAGTATTCATTATGATGATGAACATTGAATTGTGTTTATATTGAATTTGTAGTTAAAACAAGTGTTCAACATTTATTTGAAAATGCCAATGTAATCCTACTGACTACCTTCCCCCTGACCCTCTCTTGAATCTTTGTTTACATCTGTATCACTCTTTTGTACTGTGTGTGCATTGTGTTTGTGTACTTGTGTAATAATATTTACTGTATGTATTACTGTGCAGGTGACAGTGATTGGATTCACCCTGGGTATTCCTGATGTCATCATGGGAATCACGTTCCTGGCTGCAGGCACCAGTGTTCCTGACTGCATGGCCAGCCTCATTGTTGCCAGACAAGGTACATCAACAGCATGTTCTTCTGCTGCGTTCACGTGCATGTTGGACAGTCCGGATTGGAAATTTGGGATCTGAAAATGTCAAAATGTAAAAGTTGTTTGCAACTAGCACAAAACAGACATTACTATTATTATCCATATACACGCATGGGTACACTTACAATGGATTCAATTATACAAAATTGTATGCAATTCATAGCAATTGTCTGAAATCAACATAAGATTTTTTTGTTTTCTCTACTGACTATGTAACAGTAATTCAGTTGTATTTGTAACATGTGAAATTGAATTGAGGTGGGCTCCCTGTATCTGCCTACTCCATTTGAGCTATTTGAACTATGAATATTTTATGTTGTATCGCTCAAATAAAAAAAAAAACATTATTATTATACAACCAAATAAATATATAAAAAACATATATTAACCAAATTATATGTATTTACCTTTCTCCATGTCCTCCTTCATGTCTGAAACTCATATGTACAAGTATAAGTTGCCCATCCTCAGGAATGTTTCAATCGACAAATGTATTTTTCTCTTTTCTTATCGTCACATTTTCTCTTATTGTTCCTCTCGTTTTAGGTATGGGAGACATGGCCGTGTCTAACTCCATTGGCAGCAATGTGTTTGACATCCTGGTGGGACTGGGTCTGCCCTGGACCGTGAAGACTCTAGCTATCAACTATGGCTCTGATGTGAGTAAAACAACGTGGGCCTTGGTTTAGCTCAGTCGCTAGAGCAAGTGGCCCATGTTAAGAGCTTGAAATGCTCTCCCCGGGGTCGTGAGTTCAAGGACTCCGCTCACTCCGCTCTGGTCCTTGGTTTTCTGTTGCACGATTGTCCTATCAGTAAAGCTGAAAAAGGCCCGTGGACTGCCTAACTCAAAGTTTTAAATATTGTTGCCGCTTGTATTTATAGTAAATGTATACAGTATACAGTGGCATTGGCTGTATGAAACTAGTGTTAAGTCTATCAAATTTAGAAACTTCATCAAATGACTAATTGTACTTCATTCCAATGTAAGAAATGTCCATTGTTAATTAATAAAACTCACACTTAGTTTACAGTTGGTTACATTATGTTATCATTAGCTACATTTACAGTTAGTTTCCATGGTCACATTAGCGAGGCTAGCAATATGTATGCTGTTATGCAGGCAACATTAGCACTGATTTACAACAGCAGCCTCATTTACATAGTATCATTTATTTAACTCACGTTTACGTCATATGGTAAAGTCGATATGCTTAGATGTACTATTTGTCTAGTGCAATGCTTTGGGAGTCTTTGGGACCTATAGGGTGCCGTCTGTGCCCATGAACGGCATTGCACAATTAAGCAATTGCCTTACATTGTCATTGGCAATTTTCCCATTTATGTTCTGTTGTGTTTTCATGTTGTGACCTCTGCTGTTGATCCTCTCTTATCTCTCAGTGCAGTGTGTTTGCTTATTCTGTTGACTTTTGGGGGAAATATTTGAGCTCATCTCCATAAACCAACTATTATTTACTATCTCTACTGCTCACAATACAGCATCTGATCCTTTCATCCATTACTTCGCCTTCCCAAACTCCATACACATTCACTCTGTTGACTCGTGTGTTAAAGTAAATGACAACATTGTTTAACTAAAATATAGATTTGACATTTTCGGGACAGGTCTCAGTTTGACACATGATCGAGTGGAAAATTACCAAATCAATGTGTGCCACTCAGGCAGTGTCAGTAGAATACATCAATCTATCAGTCATCTGTGTTCACTAAAGAGACAGCATCAGAGTCCACCTCCCGCTGACATGTCAACGCTGCCAGATAATATGTTTTTGACTTTTTATGGCATTATAGGAGAATAAAAGTGCTACATTTAAAACTTCTAAAATCACCTATAGTAAACCCGAATAAGAGTTATTTTAGCACATATTTCTATGATATTGCTATGAATTAATCCTAGTTTGGCAAAGACAAAGCTATCAAAACATTCCTTCATCTTCTATTGCTTTTTCCTGTTAGAGGTCGTGGGTTCCATGCCAGTAACTATGGGCCTTAGGCGGGGTACACCCTGGACAATGGCCAGTTAGTCACGGGGCTGAGACTATGATATACACAGACAGACAACCATTCACTCTCACATTAATTCACTCGGCACCATTTAGAGTGATCAATTCTCCTAACACATGCATGTCTTTGGGTGGTGACAGGAAGGCCGGAGTACCCCGAAGAGAACCCACAGTAACACGGGGAGGACATATAGATGTGACCAAGAGAGATCATAGTCTTGCATCCACCAATACTAAATGTTTCCTTATGATATGATAGTGTGATTTGTAGTTGTTTGTCAAACATCTTAGATCACATGGGAAAGTCTTTATTTCTCATATTCCATACAGTTATCTTCTTTATGCATTGAGTGCTGCTAAATACTTAATAGGCTAAATATAGGTTTTGTTTGTCCTTTCAGATCAAACTAAACAGCAAAGGCTTAATCTTCTCAGTGGGACTTCTGTTGGCATCGGTGTTTATGACTGTGAGTATCTTTCTGACTCCTAAACCAGTTTATTCCAAAGACAATCACCAGGGATTGTATGGGTGCTTGAAATCCTTGACATTTTAATAGTTCAAGGTTTGAAAAGTGCTTAAAAATGCTTTGAATGAATGAATGAATTTTGAACAATTTATATCACAAGAAATGACTAATGTTGTTTTCACATCTAACAGGAAGCACCAAGGCCTGCCCCTAGAACACACAGATTACTTTTGCTTTGGAATTTTCCTGCAATTTATCTTAATTGTATTCAATTATATCTATTTTTGTCTACTTCTTCAATCAGGGAAGATATAGCCACATCCCAAACTGTGCCAATGGTCCAGTTGTATGGTGCTCGAAAACACCTGAAAATATAACTTGAAAGTACGAACCCAGAATAACAATTGTCCAATTTTCTTTAACTAGTTAATTTTTATAGAGTCAGATAATGCAGGTACGAGCCCCTGCTTCTGATTGATTGGTAGTGTCTAATTGCATTGAGAAATACTTTGTGTTTGATGACCACACTTACTGGAAATCGAACTTGGAATGACCAGACTGACTCCACATCCTCCCTAATCCCTATATAGGGCTCACGGCATTTTGTAGTGTTCGGATGTCCAGCCAATGAAAAGGCAATGCAGTCTAAATTTCCCACAATGCATCACTGACAGTAGTGGACATTGATGGTCATTACCAAAAAACAATGCTTTGAGAAGTCTGTGCAACGTAACATGTTTTTGAAGGTGTAGTGTGGAAGTTTCCTCTATATTATACAGACTACACAGATGCAAAACAACTGCAATAATCAGCTTTGTTCACTTTAAGATTAATATTTATCTCACTCATAGTTTCTTTACAGATGGCTACAGAAGACCATTACTAGCCGAGTTTAGCCAACTTTTTGACTACCAGCAACTGAAATACAGCTGATGTCCAAACTGAGGGGTTAGGAACTAGGGATGACTTAAATGAGTAGTCTGTAAGATTCTAAACTAAATGCTTTATCTGACCCTGTGCTATGATTTAAGTTAAGTAGGCAATCTGTCATAATTATTGTTTTACTTTAGTTTCTCCCCTGGCCTCTACAGCAACATCAAATCAGAGTTTGACCAATAATAGTTTTACTTTAGTCCCTCCCCCGACTGCCTAATTTACATCATAGAACAGGGTCAGATAGTCTGTTTTTTAAGTATATTTTAAATTTTGTATTATTTTGACCTTTTATATTTACGCCTTTTAAGATTCGAAAAATGAATAGGCTAATGCAACACACCAATTGGATCTTCGTTCCATATGATAATGTTATACTATGCTGTCTCCATTCACAGGTATTGGGAGTCCATCTGAACAAGTGGACCCTGGACCGGCGCCTGGGATTGATGTGTCTGATGCTCTACTCTGTCTTCCTGTGCTTCTCCTGTCTTATTGAGTACAACATCTTTACATTTGTGAATCTACCCACCTGTCGCGAGGACCAATGACACCTTTTAAAAAATCAAACTAACATAGGAAGACTTTACCTTCCCTCAGTGCAATATAGAATGGATTTTTAATGAAGGATTGACTTTACGGCAAAAAGGGGAAACTGTCTACTACTGCTTTGAGGAGATTTACTTTGAAAATCCCCCGACATCAACAGGAAGTGTGGGGAACAGAGCGACAATGCAAGTATTTTAGATTCAGTGGATTGAGTGTATTAAAGGGTAGAAGTAAGTATGATGTGGTGGTGCAGAAAAGGTTTGGGTTAAATATGAAAATGAATGATGCAAAAGGACTGCATTTTATGGACAAATACTCCTCCATGGTTTTATCCTATACTGTCTCTGATTCAAACACTGCCATTAGAAAGAAAATAAGCTACTTTTAATAACAGCACACAACTAGCATCATCCACGTTAGTGTTAATCACGTTAGCGTCAACCACGTTAGCGTCAACCACGTTAGCGGCAACAACGTTAGCGGCAACCACGGTTAGCGTCATCCACGTCAGCGGCAAATTTACATGTTGATTTCACTTTAAACAGATTAATAGGCTAAATAACTCTCACTGTAGTTAATGTTGCCTCTTACTGCTATTAACAATTATTTTTGCTATATTTAAAAAAATAAAAATATTGCAAAATTGAAAATTGCAATTAGTTAAATGCAAGACCAGATAAAAAAAGTAAACTGCCAGACATAAACCAGTAAACAACCACTGTGTGCAACAAATGAACGGACACACATTTTTGTATAAAAATGTTCCCACTTCTTTATCTCCTCTGTCTCTGAAGAAGCTATCCTGTTGACATTAGGTTAATGCTTTGGACCAAAACACTGATTGTGACTACAGAAATACTATATGGGACTTGGTTTGTCATTGCTAATGTTTTTAAATTTTGTATAGGGTACACAACTACTAGCTCTACTAGTCTACTTGCTCCATGTTCATTACAATATCATGCACTATTAATTTCTAATCATTTATTGGTAGCTAATTGTTGTTAATATAGAAAACATAAGCTAAGATACAGCAGGTTACATCATGTCAACATTAGCTAGGCCTACATTTGCACATTAGCGAAGCTAGCAATGTCAATGTTGTTAACCAGGCACCATTAGCACTGGTTTAGCCTCATTCACATGGCTGTATCTAAAAGTCCTTTGCATGTTAGCATCGTTAGCACGTCGCCATTCCACAATTCCTCAACTTTTTTTGGCATGATTCGTTGTGAGTGAACCAGGGTCTAGACTTCCACTGCCAGTTTTAATCACTGTTTATTTTATTTTTCAAAGCCAGGAGTGTTTTAAAAATGACCAAAACTAAAGCATTACTACCAACTAACTACCAACTTTCAATAGCACCACAGCTGTAGCTTTTATGTTTTTCATTTGAAATTGAATTCTTAGCTTTATAGAGTCTATATTCATTTTTGTATATAATCTTTGTAAATACTCCCAGATGTCCTATTATTTATTATTTATTAAGTCATGTCATACGCACATGTTTCCATCTTCTTGGGAGGCTATCAAACTCCTGGTTGTTTTACCCCCCTGGAGGATTCTGACCAGCGAAAAGGGACCTTATTTTGGGGATGATTTCTCATTCACAGATAAGCACAATGTCCTCTGCATCCTCTCAATAAGGACTGGATTTATTTGAAAAAGGTTGCACTGAAGAGCTGTTTTTGTGCCGATTACCTACAAGGAGAATTTCCTGGTAAAATGACGCCATTTTACAAATTATGGCAGTTTTTTGCCACCACAAATGGACTATTCCTATCTTTTCGATGACCAAATACTGATCAAATGTGGTGGGTCTATTTAAATCGCAGGTATTTTTAGTGTGGTAGTTTGTTAATGGTAGACTAAGATGCAATATAAAGCATCAGGACTTTTCGTATCCCAGCGGTAGTACTGATAAAGTTGGGGTTTTTGTCTGGGATTTGATGCATTTTGTAATAATGCCTAATAATGTCTAGACTTGTCCACATATGGTAGCTCTGTGGTAGGCCTACTATGATATTATCCTGTCCTAGTTTTAGAGCATGTAAAATGTGGTTGGTGTGAATCCTATGGGTTTTTTAATTCAAGAAAAGTTACAAGCACCTTTTCTGTCTTATATCTGCCAATGGCTGCGTTCACACTGGAGACAGAAGTGGAGAGAACTGATTTTGAGTTTCGAAGTTGTTCCAGCTATATTGTGTTCACATACATTGGAAAAAGCTAAATAGCATTGTTGTGTTAAGTGACTTAATGAAGAACAGTTAGGCTAACACTAGATTTCTTTGTAGTCAGCTGCTAAGTAAACATTACACCTGCCTTTTAAATGTTAGCAAACAGCTTTTTGAACTTACATTGTTTAGACATTAATATGTGTCTAAATTTCAGTTCTGTTTACATTATCTAAACCTAGCTTTAAATTGCATTTGTTTTAGTAATTAGACTGGAAATCGTAAGCAATATTTAGCAGTGTTTTGCACAATGGCAAGGTATCAGATGCCTTTATTTATCAACTTTAGCAACTGACAAGGATTGAACACAATTGCAATTGTTTTAAATGATGGTTACAACATTTTTGCCAGCCTCTGCTAAAAATAAAATCCAATCTTATCCACTTTTGTGTCCAGTGTGAACGCAGCTAAAGTGTAGAGTCTCCTCCATCTTGGGTTCATCGTCAAAGTGCCCTATTTCTCTTATTTATCAAACTAAAGTCAGATTTATTTATTGACCTGATGTTTATAGATATCTATATAATATTGTATTTTGAATGTACAAATGATTCATGTTTTTTGTTTACAAGTTATTTATGGACTTTGACCGGAAACAGGGTTGAACTGTGTTTCACTCGATGCAATAATATTAATATGAATAGTAATAATTAGATGTAAATAGTTTATTAAACAAAGAGGGATTTATTACAAAGACTAAATGAAATGGTTATCTGTTTTATGTGGTGCCAACCCGGGCTGAAGAGAATGTGTTATGTTTCTGTAAATATGAATAACTAGGTACATGGAATGATGGAGACATGGCATTTGAAATATGCGGTGCACCCCGTATCACCCAGAGACATGCATGTATTAAATGGTGAAGCTAATTAGCGTGTCCTGCATGTTTTAGTCTCTATTGAACACATGAGGAAAATATTTGACCTTGGCCTGACTAGAACTGGGCTTTTTCAATATACGGTATATGCCTTAGCCACGCTGGGAATGTAGTATAGCAATCTCTCAAGCTAAATTGAATTACCATGAGTGGCTTAGAACATGTGTGGCAGTGGCTAAGGTGGTAGAGTGATCGTTCTGTTACCGAAAAGCTAGTGGTTCAAATCCCACTCCAGTTTGTGTTATCGAGCAAGACGTATTACCCACCTTACCTACTGTATGAATGATAGTGTTTGGTGGTACCATGTTTCTGTTAGTCTGCCCCAGGACAGCTGTGGCTACAAAGATAGTTTACAACCACCACTCTGCAGCTGTCATAAAAAATGAAAAATGGACTCAAAAGTGAAACATTTTGAGAATCTATTTATCAGTATATTTTAGTTGTGAAAATCGTTAGTCACTATCTGAAAACCCATTGTTGAAAATACATGCACACTCGCACTAGTCTGGGTCTATGGCTTGCTAATTTGTGATTACTACTTTTAACAATGCTGTCCTCTATGTTCCATGTTCCGGTGGTTACAGAAACATAACAGGGTTGGTGATTCCTGTGTTTAAAGCTACTGTTAAATCAAATGGAAACTCTATTTTCTGTGGAACTAAAGTCTGAACTGTTTTTACCATCATATCAATAACATGTCATTGGTCATTACCTAAACAAGGCTCATAAAAGATACATGTATAAGTATTTCAAGAGGTTCTGGCTGCTTGCTCCACCACCAGGTACCTCCACCGTTGTGCACCTCCACCGTCGTGCACCTCTACCGTCGTGCACCTAACCAATTTATTTTTAGTTAAGAATAAAAACTATTTGCTACCTGGCTACTTCAAATAAGGTGGGTTTTAAATTATCTATAGTTTTCTTATACACTTCGGTCTTGTTATACACTCCATACTGAATACCTCCTACCAAATCCAAAAATAATCATAGATATCTCTGAGATCTGAACCTAGTATCTCTTTATAACTGCTTGAGCATTTTAACCAACATGATACATGATGGTGGAGATGGGTACATGGTGGTGGAGCCTGCAGCCACACCCTTCTTAAGTATTTAAAAATTTTCTAGATTTTGGGGGGTTTTGGGGGCTTTTATTGGACTGGATGGTGACCATTTGAAAGAAAATGACCATACCAGTGTTTTTTTTTGTATTATTATTTGGTAAGCCGTTAAGACCAGCCTTGCTAAACTGGTCTAATTGGAGGAGCTAGATCGTTTGGGCACAATTATTTTTGCCTTGAACTTTCTGGCCCATTTGAAAACCATTTTCACAGTTTCATCCAATTAAAAATCATATTTATTCTCCAATTACAGTTCAGACTCACCATTTGGAAACTTGTTTAGACCACCTGTTTTTTGCATTGAAAAATCTTTGAGAGATTTAGCTCAATATCATTTAATGGAGATACATATTTACATGTTTTAATATTAATCTAAATTTAAATGCCAAGAAGACTAAACACAAATTGGACGAGCAACCAAATGAGGTATCTTCTGTGAGCTTCCACAATACCCCACAGCTTACTGTCATTTTGGTAAAGTCATAAGGGCACAGAGTAAGCTTGCTTTGTTTGTTTGTTCTGTGTCCAAACTTTACCAAAATCCGTTTATTTTGCTGCTAACCACTGCCTCACATTCATCTCTCAAACCAAACCACTCGAAGACGCTCCCAAATGGCGTCTTGTTTGAGGACATTTGTGATAATTTGTGATATTCACATGGGAATTTATTATTACTGAAGCTATGGTACTGTACAGTTGTATATGATAAGTGTAAATCTATTTTTTGTCTGGACGTGTTGAATATATTTTCTTAGAGCCGATAGTTCTCCTTGTGTTTTGACAAGTCCTTTCGCATGGAAATAACTTCAACTATGGTCAATTATTTAAGGTAGAGTGTAAATGTATTTGGGAGGAAGAGGAGTTCGGAGGAAGCGCTGGGACTAAATGACATATATGCAGTGGTGTGAGATACAATGGAATATTATTGGATTTTATTGGGAAGATATGATGTATGATGTTGAGGTTTGTGGGTTTAGAGACCAGCGGCTTCCTCTGCATCAATAAAGTCTCTGCTTCAGGGAACAGCATCTGTACTCCAGGTGTATTATTTGTTGCATTAAACATTTGTGTGCATACAAATGAAGATACAAATAGCCAGCATGAAATAATCAATACTTAAAGGCATAGTCTGGAGCTATACTAAATTAAAATACTACATTTTAAGCATTTTAAATATTTTTATCTGACCATGATGAGGTCATCTTTTATATTATTTTACTGTTATCTCTCCCCTGACCTCAACAGCAACATCAAAGCAGTTTGGGGGTTACCACTTTGCCCAATAGCAGTTGAGTTTTTGAGAGGCGTGGCCCACACAAGCTCTGATTTCATGTTGCTGTAGACCAGGGGTCTTATTTTTCAACAGAAGATAAGATAAAAAATAAATAAATAAACAAATTAAGAATTAATAAGAAAATAAATCAGTAAATCAATAAATAAAATAATAATAACAATAATAAGTATAATAATATAAGAACATGAACTGTTCTTCTGAACATGGCTTCTCTTGCCTACTCCTTCTAGAGACCTGGCAGCGCTTCCTCTCGTAGAGCCGAGCCACATTTGGGCTGAGGGAGGAAGTAGGTGAGACTCAGATGTCCCTGTCGTATTGAAGTTTCAGTCGAGCGTTTCAAACTGACGTGAAATCTGATCGTAGCACCCGCTCACGTCCACATTTCCTCGTGCGCACGGTTTTCAAGGTGCGTTCACACCGGACGTGACAGACGCGACTGATTTCAATGTTAAGTCTATGTAAAGGCGCGTTATCGCTCGAGCAGTCATCCTGCAGCGCGATAAACGCGAAACACGTGAAGAGAACGAGGACGACTTTTCTCCAGAGTCAAACTAGGCCTGTGCTGTCGTCTCCGACACCAAGGTGTATATCGGCCAAAACGGCCCCATATGTTTGTCCAATACGCCTGCCCCATACGTCTGCCTGCCCCATATCTTAATCAGGCATTGTTTGATTTCTAAGGGTTTTTATATTGTTAACGAGCAATTAAGAGGCCCCTCTTTCAGTCTGTAGGGGGCGCTATAGAGGTAACTGCCATCATATCAGTCAGATGTGCTCAGGGCCAGGGGGTCATTAGGTATTTCAGGTTAGAGCCTAATCGGGCAAAGTATGTGCAAGTTAGAGGCTGTCAAATATACCTGACCTCCCAAATTCATCTCAAAATGGCTGACTTCCTGTTTGTTGTAGGGCGGGGTCATAATAATATTTTATGTTGGGTACACTGTGGAGAATCACTGTACCACGTTTCATTGCTCTCT
>JAVQKC010020992.1:0-12978 GCA_036025475.1 Philypnodon macrostomus | reverse complement strand
AAGAAACTAGAATATAAGGCGTATTTTCAATTGTTTGACACTTTTTTGTTAAGTACATATTTCCACATGTGTTAATTCATAGTTTTGATGCCTTCAGTGTGAATCTACAATGTCAATAGTCATGAAAAGAAATGAAACATTGAATGAGAAGGTGTGTCCAAACTTTTGGTCTGTACTGTGCGTAGAACATTAACATAATGGAGGATTTTAGCGTAGCCTATACTAGCAACAACCTGGGCCATAGGCAGGGCACACCTTAGACCGTGGTATGTTTGTTGGAGGGCTGACTCACACACATTTATTCACTGGGTGTTCTTTTTGAGTAGTAAATTCACATGCATGTTTTCAAACAGTGAGAACGAGCTGAAGAAAAAAATAATTAAATCCATTACCTTGCTGAGAGTCAGGAGTGCTAACCGGAATTGAACCCCTGACCTCCTGCCCCTAGTTTGGGGAACCAACCTAATCTATGGTCATATAATTTTGACCTTGATATTGTAATGTTGTGTGTGTGGAACTAGTTCACCTGAAATTGCTATGCTATTTCCCATACCTACTAGCCCTGATAACACAAAATGTACCATCCTCAATTGGAGTTGTTGAGGGTGAAAACCAAAACAGGCGTTTCAGTGCACACACCATTTTTTTAGCGCTAAGATTTTCTCTTCATCTTGCACTATTCTGTAGCCGTGCAGAACTTTGAAACTACCGTCACAGTGTCATAGCCTATTACAACACAGAAGCCTAAGGGAAAGGTTTGAATTGGCATGCTCTCGTAACAAAGAAGTGATGCTAACAAGGCAAAGTTTCAGAACAGTGAGTCGATAGAACCAAATCTACTGGGAATACATGAAGTAAGAGCCAGAGGAAGTTACATACAAGTGCAAACTTAAATCTGTGAAAATGTTGGAAGTAGAGCTACAGAACTTTTTTGCCACTAACATTGATGGATAATTGAGTTGTTGCAGGGTGATTGGAGCTTCCTTCACCTTCTCCTTGAGTCTCTTGGGGAGAAGCCTTGCAAGAGTGAGTGCGACAAGCCAGAATCTCTGTCCCCTGTACCCCACCAGATGCTTTTCAACAGACTTACAATTGCAAGAGCTTAAGGAAATAGACATCCATTGTAGGGAAAGAGTGACTGCTCTCCTTTAAGATGCTAAAACATACACTGACTGTCATGACTGTAAAGTACCAGACTGCAGGACGAGCTCTGGACAGACAGCCTTCTCTGGACCTCACTACCATCTGACATTAAGACTCTACCTGACTTCAAAAGCTGTACTTGCAGGCTGAAGAAATGGCTCAAGATAAACCAGAACTGTACTAACTTTTAACCATTGTAATTGTTCTGTGTAAATATGAAATAGGTAAGATTGATAAATGAATTAATATTTGTAGACGGTAATGCTTTCCCCTATGATAGTGTTAGTATTGTAAGTATGGACTAGTGTAAGCCCAACCAGGGACAGGAATTGAGAATTGGCATTAGCTATAAACTCTATATGCAGAACATCAGTTCCAAGCTTTGTATTGAAATTATGTTTTTTTTTTGTCAAATAAATAAATGAAATGAAATAAATAATTGTACTGAACGTGATGTCATCATTTATTTTGAATATAACACCACAGTTTGTATTGGACCTAACTGCGGTGCTCATGCTCTGCCGTAGCTCATATGTGATAATAGCAAACACTGTTATTACATCAAATGGAGCCACAATCACACCTTTCTTTCTTTGTATTAACTAGTGTGACTTTGATAATTGGGACTCTGAAGCACCAAGCACCAAACACCAAATTTACAGCCATGTGCCGAGTCGAGTGTTAGGAATGTCACAGAGCTGATGTGGGCATGAAGAATGTACATTGTTCTCCTCAAAGTGTGACACAAAAGTTCTGGTTGGTGTAAATGAATATGTTCTGATTGGCGTGTCTTAGCAAGGGGCCTTGGGGCATTGCTGATACAGACATACAGACAGATTAGCATTGACTCTCAATTTCATCCATATGAGGCAATTTAGAGTAATACAATTGTATGTACTGAAAGACAGAGAACCCGGAGAGAACACACAGTAGCACAGGGAAGGTTTTGGGTGTTGACCCGGCTTGGGGATTGAACCCACATTTATCTGGGCTTCAGACATGCACAAACATGACCCTGGCCTTATAGCTTGCTTGCTTTATACAATATAAAAAAAAATATTTCAGTTCAGCCAGCAGATAGTCAGCAAGACATCTCTGAACACAACTGGAACTATTGAAACAGAGAAGAAGCTCAACTCTGTGGAACTGGTGCACTCTTTGTCTAGTCCTTAAATTGAGTTCTTATTTAGTCATTTTTCCAAACTTTTGCAAATGTGCTACCAACATTTAAAAGCACTGGCACCCAACATATACACAAATGAAATATTCTCTGAGCATATGGGCAGGAAAGCAGTGCTGAATACTATAACGCATAAACATTGGCGTGATAAGCATATCGACTCATCTTGATTATGTCAGACAGGAGAAGATTTATAAGGTGATGCATTTTCACTGTAATTGACCCAGTTAATGAGACTTGTTCCGTGGGTTCCTCCCCCTGTAAAAAAAACCCAACTGCGAGCTTAACTGCAACTCCAAACAAGTGCCAAAAATGCCCATCTTTGCCAACTGAAATTGGCTTATTAATTCCAATTATACTGATCATTGAACACTCAAATGAAAAATGAAGACGTTTTCAACTTGATTAATTGGCCCCAGGAGCGAGCGTATGTTTATGTCGGTGCGTGGATGTGTGGGGATGAATGGGAGGTAGGCAGAAGGAAGAATGAATATTGGACACAGAGGAGTTTCCTGTATTACTGAGGTAAGTCAAGTAAAATTCTGCCTAGAGACACTACTATGGAAGTGTTGGTGTGTGGAATTGTTTGTAACAAATTGGAGCTTCTAAAATAGGCAGGGGACACCTTGGACCGTGGTAAGGTTGTTGGAGGGCTGACAGAGAATAGATTGAAAGACAACCACTCACACATTTATTCACTGGGTGTCATTTTTGAGTCGTAAATTCACATGCATGTTTTCAAACGGTGAGAAGGAGCTAGAGAAAAATGTCTTCAATCCATTACCTTGCTAAGAGTCAGGAGTGCTAACCGGAATTGTACCGCTGACCTCTTGCTCCTAGTTTGGGGAACCACCCTAATCTATGGTCATATTATTTCGAGGTCCCTTGTTTTTAAGCTTGATATTGTAAAGTTGTGTGTGCGGAACTAGTTCAACTGAAATTGCTAGTCTATTTTCCGTACCAGTACAGTTGTTTCCTTGCCTGATAAAAAAATGATATTTAAATAATGGATTGCATTAATATTGTCTTTTTCAATGCATCAAAAGGCTTTCTCAGTGTTGTACTACTGTAGCCACAACTGCCTCAGAGCAGACTGACATGAGACATGGCAGCCATACCCTGCCTATGGCCTCTCCAACCACCACATCCTAAATGCCTTAACCCTTTTTGGTCAATGCTCATGTCTAAAAGTGGCATTGTATTGTATTGTTTGATTTTGAATTCATTGACCGAAAATAAATAACTAAACTAACATCATTTACACTAATACATTTATGCATGCCACAGTGAGCGAAGTGTCTAGCCCAAGGACACAAAACTGAAATGAGCAGGAATTGAACTGCCAGCTTTCAAACTAGTGGGTGACCTGCTCTAACACCAGGGCCATTGCTGCCTTATTCTGAATTTTGGTTAATTAAGTAGCATTTCTCAAATAATTAACTCTTAATCATTACCTGAAGCACAGAAGCTAAACCCCACAGAGAAACCATTGACACCGGGGAAAGCGTGTGTTTATTTGTCTTCAGGGCCGGCACATCTCGGAAATGACACGCATTCACCTGATCGCATAGAAAAATACACAGCCCTAATGGACACAGAGGGCCTGCATTAGAGCATGTTTGTGTGCAGAGGGAGAGAAAGCACTGACTGTTTCAATCTAAATAACATGGCCACACTGAAGCTGAAGGGTCTGAGTGAGGAGGAGATGGAGCTGTCATGTTCACGTGTCTAAACGCTGCACCAACGCTAATGTGGCCGCAGAGACATCTGTCAAACGTGTTTACCTTGTCAAGGTTCAGGTTGTAAAAGACAATGGTAAACTGTGAGCTGCTGAGTCGTTACTTTATTATGTTACACGAATGAATGCTCTGATGATTAGCTCAATTTCTCTTTCGATTTTAACCCGAGAACATAAAAATATGAATTCATGTCTAACAAAAACTGAACTCAACAATTTGTTAGCCAAATAATAGCAGCACTGTGTAACCCTTGTCTAGAGCAGTGTTTCTCAAACTTTTTTGAGCCGTGGCACATTATTTAGTCGAGAAAAATCCATCTAGGGTACACACCACCCATCTGGGGTACTGTGTTTTAAAATGACTATCCACACTTTTAACTGTGTTCATTTACCCTACCTGTCACCATATTGTAGCTTCAGACATTCAGCAATGGCAAATTTAGTTCAAAAACTCCTCTTGGGAAACAGTTCAATTTGATCCTTTCTCAAGGCACATCGGACAATCACTCAGGGCACACCAGTGTTCCTCGGGACACTGGTTGAAAATCAAAAAATATTGTTCTAAATAATCCAACATGGCAGCCTCCCTTGTACGTCTGACCATTGCAAATGTATGGACTGAAAACCTGTGTAGTGTTTATTGGTGCCAATTTGTCTCCAATAGTGTTTAGCAGGTGTTTGCTCACTATCCCATGAGATGTGTTTTTAGTTTCACTTTCAAAAGAATTCCTCTAAATAAAACTCTAAAGTGTTTTTTTTTTCTAAAGTGCCCAATTACAGAAGCCTTTATTCTTATTGACGCTAGGTAAAGCGCAGTTAAAAGAGAAATAGAGCTCCAGAATATTCACGGTCACAACCCATGGTTAGTGGGTATGCAAATTTGATTTAAATGAGTATATAATATGAAACTTCATTAAGTAAATGTTCACTTAAAGTAGTTCAACACAGACCCTCTCAGTAAATTATATGGCACTGCTAGCCTGAGCAGAACTCTCTGGAACTATTCATTGATTGATTTGAATGAAAACTATGGAGTCAATGGGGTTCAGGCTCTTGGTACAGTATATCCTAACTCCTAACCCAACAACACTATTAAACAATCCAACTTAAAACTCTATCTTGCAAGTTCCTCAAACAAATCTAAAATAAATGAACTCTAGAACTACCTCTGACATTTCCTCCACTGTGTTCCTTATACTCTAATGACAACACATATGTTTTGCTTGGGGAAAACACGATTTGATCTCCTAATGGCACCTAAGCTTTTTACCACGTACCATAATTTGATGGTATGTCGTTGCACTTGTTTACCAAATCTGTGCACTTAGGCATCTGTTGATTCTCATTTAGCCGCCTCCACCAGCGTACAGTCAGCCTCCGAAATAATTGGCAGGCGTGATAGACAGAGAGGATTAGGAGCAGTATTGCGAGCCTGGGATGAGGACCGGCATTAATTCGGTGATTCTGTTGTTCTCGCCGGGCGCAGACGTATAATCTTAAAGCCCTTGTACGACGCGTGGGAGTGGAGGATATGATTATGGGCTTTCATTATGAAAACATAAATAGACGAATGAGAGGCAGGAGCAAGGAGGAGAAATGGTAAGTGACAGGGAATATGGTTTAAGCCCAGAGACAGTATACAATCTCTACATGACAGTATACCGGAAAAATATGGTACATTTTTTATCATCTTTTTTTGTATGTACTATTAATTAGATCTCTCCTCCCTCTCACCCAGTCACTTCAAGGCATCTTACAAGCGGAGACACTTAGACCCTCAAGTTTGGCTGGTCTCTTCCCCGTATAAAAAGCCCCAAATCTTAGCATTTATCCACAAGCTCAAATATCTAAACTGAAAGTAAAATCCAGAGTGTTTTTTTTTTCCTGTCAGAAGTTTAGCACTAATGGCCTCCAGTCCTTTTGTGCACCTCAGACTTTAGAGTGTCTGTGAAATGGGAAAGCTCTCTCTACCCTTCTCCATTTGGAAGCTGCTCTTAATGGATCAAATCACTGTAGAGGCAAAGGTAAAATATATCATTTGCAACTTCCTAACACTCAAGAAAATTGCACTATAGATTAAAATATTATTTTACCACTAAGGGCCCAGTTTGTGTGCCCTTACATACAATTTTCACCCTTGGTCCACATGGGGCAAAGGCTCTTTAGTGTTATATTGACCTTTGACCAGTCTGGATTTTGTTTCTTCTGGACTGGGCCAAAAGTCTAAAACCTGGGTTATGTCAAAGACCAGGTTAATTAATCATGACCAACTACCACTTTATCATGTATTATGTAAGATAGTAGTGTGGTGCCACAGTTATATATATATATAGTTATATTGTATTCATTCACAGAGACAATTTATCATAAAAACCCAGTTAATTGTTGATATAGTAATACTTAATTGTAGAATGGTTTACACCCCAGAAGCAAATTACCCCACACTGCCTGAATGTTTACTGTTGCCGGGATTCGAAGAACTGCAGAGAAAAATAGTCTATACGATAAACCATTGGAAATGCTACCAAACACAACATTGTCAGACACAAATAGGAATGCCCGGGTAAACCCAGAAATTGTGTTCCAGAAAGGATGTGACAATCGAAAATATATCCTCCATCATGGTCTGTGGCAGGCCATGCATCACTGCCCGGCCCGCTGCCCCCATCATGGGCCAGGCTGCTGGCACCTCGTACCACCTAAGCAGAGGTGTACAGGAGGAAAGACTAGAGGGTGTTCTCCATCGACCATACATGGAGGGGGGAGATAGACCATTTTCTTTTCTTCTGGTCCAAAAAAAGTATATTGCCGTCATAACAATTATATAATTATATTGAATTTATTTCAATTGAAGTTGTTACTCAAATCTCTCAATTGACAAATAAGTAATTACTTTAATACTTTCTTGGTGTTCAAGCAATCACTTTCACAATATCATATATCAACATATAGGCCCATATTTGCTGGCACATGCACCAACCAATGTGATGAATGACTAGACAATAAAAATCAAATCAAATGGAAGAAATGAGAAATTATCATTGGACAGAAATCATTCAGCAACACTCAGCATTCACTGTATCAGACTAATATATAATTCAATTACTTTCTTCCAACCACAGTGAAGTTCCCACACTCTAAACATCAAATAACACTCAAAATAGCCTCCTTTTTTCCATTTCGCCATTCATTCTGTGTTCAGATAACGACGGGGTGATTGAGGAGGGGGACCAAAAGAGTGAGAGGCATTAGAGAAGTGAGATGAATGAGTGAAGTGAAAGTAGGGGCCACTTGGGACAGACAGAATGTGAGATTAGGCCAAAGAGAGAGCTGGGTATAAAGACGGGAAGAAGATGAAAGAAAAAGGCAGAATAGGCCACAGGGTCCGGAGGAGACACAAACAGCTCTGTGGCCATGGCAGACTTTTGAGAGGTCACAGACCCACCTCCGGACAGGAATACTGTGTTCAAAGTTAAAGGTCAGGAAGGTATGTTTGTGTAGAACGAGCCGCCGGTCACATGACACACAACTGATGGTTATATTAAATATGTGGATTGAAAAAGCAAGAGCCATGTTTTTTTTAAAGGAATTATATGAACAGACTTGACTATTTTGATTTTATACAATAACTTTGTAACATTTTGTATTCATTCGGGTTAGAGAAGCTTACTTACTCCTTTCTATCGAACATGTCATGCTGGAAGGAAGATCTATAACAAACATGGGAGCTCATTTTGGATGTTATGTTACTGTCTACAAACAGTTTTTTTATTTTTTTTATTTATTTATTCTTTATTTAACCAGGTAAGCCTATTGAGAACCAATTCTCATTTACAATGGCGACCTGGCCACATTCATTCCTAGGCAATGTGGGTTAATTTGGACGCAGTAACCAAAATAGGAATGGACAGTAACCAAAATAGGAATGGAACCTGGCCTGTAAATAGGCTCATTGACTTGACAGCCCATTAGTTTATCTTCTTTTATTCAGAGTCACCTGTTCAACACATGCAGGTCTATGGACAGTGGGAGAAAGCCAAAGCATCCGAAGAGAACCCACAGTAAAACAGAGAGGGCATGCAGACTCCACCAGATTGTGTGTTCTTGCTGGAAAGCACAATCACTAATCGTCTGACACCATGCCTGACTTGAAAACTTCAGCTAGGAATAGTTTTGAAATAGCATGCATTCTATGTTTAACATTCTCCCATTCAACATCTCATCTTCAGTGTGCTAATCTACAATGACCACACGAGAAGACAGCAGACATATGGGCATCTCCTGTGGCGTAACTCACAGAAAGCCAGCACACGACGCTCATGTCTCTCTCACACTCTTTCTACTGGAGTGGATTAGCCTTCACAATGGTTGCCTTTATTCCCATAGGAATGTGACTTTTTTGGGGGTAAAGAGGACCCCCAACCCATTTCCCCCCTCAGGTTCCTAGGTAAAACCTTCAGCTATTTTCACTTTTTAAAAACAATATCATCAATCAAGGCAGGTGGGCGGCTGTCACGGGTCCCAGGAATGCCCCACTTAGCCGTCACATGGTGGTCATTAGCGTTAGCATCTCGGGAGGTTAGCACGTCTATGACAGACACATTCAGAATAATGTCTGCATTGTCTCTATGGGCCAAGCAGTAATATATTGATTGAGCCATTGACTAGCACTACCACAGGCGAGTGGCTTTCTTGTCATATCGGCATTCAAATTAAAACTATATTAATCGTAAACAATGTCGGGGACCAGAATATGCAGAAAAAATGTCAGAACAATTTCAGCTAAAATTAGGAATACGCCATATCGATCCGGAGACTAATTCACATGGAAATGATAAATAAATAGCCATTACGGCGTAGCAGCTGGAGGGAGATAGATGAGGCGGGGAATATTGGTTCTAATGAGCTCGCCACAGAATATAGCCAAATTGCTCCTGTCATGAAAACTCAATTCTTCATGTTATTCCAGTGATGGCTTAGTTAACTGGAATGCAAGGTAAGGGAAGTGCGTTCCAATTAGCGTGTCACAAATCAGCAGCCAGCATCAATGCTTTCTTCTATTAGAGCAGTGACAGTGACACGCTCGATTTGTTTACTGAGACGGCGGCCATTTTTGACAATATAGAGCTTAACACTGGCTTAAAGCATCTCTGTGTGACGGTTCAGTGCTGAATAAAGGACTTTGTGTCTGCCCAATAGGTGGTCTGTACAGACAGAGCTGGACATATAATCAATAACTATTAGATTTGCAGTTATACCCAATATCATTTATAAATATTATTTATAAATCAAAAATGTTATTGATAGATTTTTTTTTTCAATATACCTCTCCTTGGAAAAAAAAATATTTGCATCAGTGTATAGGTCAGTCCTATTGTGAATTTACTGAATTGGTGCCTTAGCCTTGCAATTATCTTGGTGTATGTTGACATATGAAAAAATAAATAAATAAATAAATAAAATCATTGTATTGAACATTCAAAAACATGTTTTTTGTATGTTTCAATAAGAATTTAAACTCTGATGAACAGTACATCTAAACTGTTATCATCCAGTTCCATTCTCGCTTGTAAAGATCATAAATTTTTTTCCCAATCTTGTCACTAATATTCATTCACACGTATCAGAGGAGGTCGCACAAACCAAACATGTGGCTACAAGTCGACGTGTGCCATGATAAATGAACTTGTGAATGTGAGATACTGGATTTACCATCACATCCCATCCACGACATTGGCAGCATGTTTGGGTCCAGCGGCAGGGGGGGGCGCTCCTCCAGATGTGGGTGATTTATGAAGTGACAGAAGCAGCAGCAGTAAGGCCCCCGAATGTGTTAAACATTATTATCTACAGATGGGATAGAATTCTCACCCAATGGCGTCCGGGTGTGGTCTTTAGTTTGCAGTTTTCATATACACTTCACCGGCCGATGACCTTTAGTGAGATATGGTAAACATTCAGAGGAAGAAGAAGTAGTAAAAATGTACAAAAAAATTAGTGTAAGACAAATCCTGTGAGCTGAGGCACTGACCTTCTCTGTGGCTGAGACAAATACAGATTAACATTGCTATACTTTATTGCGTATATGTGTGTTTTTCAATAGATCTTTTTCTTCAGCCTTGAGAAGTTTTTAAAATGAATTCAATAAATAATGGATTTTTAAGCTTCTTCAATTTCTCATAGGAAAGTTTTTATTCTTAAAAATAACTAAATCGAGTACCTGCTATCGCTTTCACTAGTCACTTTCCAATACTCAAATCAAGATTTCATGTATGCAAAGTACTAACTTCACAATCTGATGAAGTGACATTGATATAATACAACTTAGAGCTAATGATAAATAGCGAAAATGATATTCATAGCCACCATTCATTTCTTTAATCCCTCAAGGCAAGTCTTTATTCTTCAATCATTGCTTCATTCAATCTCTGTCATGAAGCCCACACCCCTCGTCTGTCTCGGGTCGGTCAGCTTTGTGGACGGGGGTCTGGAGGGCGAAGGGGGCAGGATATAGTCAGTTGAAACTGTCATGGTGCTGATTTATGTCTTTTCTGCTCTAGGCCATCGTCATTGGCTACGGCTCGATCCATCCATCCACACTTTCATTCGTCTTCACATCTGTTTGTCAGTCCATACACGTGCTAATCGTTGGACGGGTACTACTCTGAAAACTCATGAATGTTTCGATTTCTGCAAAGACATTCTAAAACCATGGATCTTGAATGCCTTGACCAGTTTGACAAGCCTGATACTGCAGCTTTTTTGGCACATACAAAGACGAGGAATTGTTGGGTTATCGGACACTGTGATGAATTGAACTGATGAACTGTTGTGGAATCTCCGGAATATGCTTCTTTGTTTTAACAAAATGTATGCTCATACCTATAAATATAGCTCTAAATAAAGCGTAAAACAGTGTAACCTTAAAGTAAATGTGTACCAAATTCACTGGAGTGCCCTACCTTTATTGACAAACCCCACATTTGTTAAATTTTTTGTAACATTTTGAGGTTGGACGCAGTGACTTACTGAACAGAATAACTACCTCTCTTAAATAATTACATCAACTCACTATAGGTGAATTTTACAGTTTGTGTTGGGGACACCATATGACATGAGTGACTCCATTTTGGATTTTCTTTCTTAAATTTTTAAATATTTGTGTGTGTGTGTGTGTGTGTGTGTGTGTGTGTGTGCGTTTGCGTATGTGCGTACATGGGTGCGTGTATCAATTTTATCGAGGCTTGGGAACCTTATAAAGATAGGCAGCCATGATAGAATTATTAATATAATAATAATAGGAACCACAAAAAATAAATACATATATATACATTTATTTTCCCATCCCCATCCCCTTTTATATTTTATTTATTTGATTTTTTATCATTTCTTTTCCTCTCATTTTGATGCTATTACCAATTTGATTGATCAGTAGTTTTCGTGGGGCTGTGATACCCCAATTTAATGATTACTGCATGTGTGATATTGTGTATGCTCTATGCTTAGTGGTGCAATAAATACAAAAATAAAATTAAAAAAACATGGATTTGTGTAGGCCAGCTGTGTCATCCTCAGAACTGGCCCACCCCGTGTTTGCCCTGTTCTGTTAGTTTATGTCTGTACACAACAAAGAGCATTGAGTCTGTCCTATTCCACTTTTCTGTTCTGTTGAATTTATAGGTAGGTAAAAAGAAAGAGACAAAGAATGAAAGCTGGTGTTGTCGAGCAGGAATGAAGCATGGACATACGGACATGTGTGGTAAAGACAGATGAGCGCTGGGCCCGAGCTGACAGGTCTAATTGGAGTCTAAATAGAGCGCGCTGACTTTGACTGACAGTGGCTTAAACCTCCCTCCACGGTCCGACACGATTTCCCAGGATACACTGCACTTTTATTCTACTCCCAAACAAGGCGAGAAAAGAGCCAAAGAACTAGCACACTTCCAGAATGTGACCCTACCACAATCTGTGACTTGACATTGGCATTTGAAACTTGAATTTGTTTTGGTTCTTCTGAGCAGCTTAACACAAATGTGTGGTAAAATATGGGGTTATGGTGTATATATTATATATGGGATATGGTAGTGGTTCCCAACTTGGGGGGCGGGACCCGCTAGGGGGAAGCTCCAGAGATTGCAGGGGGTCCCCAGAGCTTTGCTTGTTCAGAGGGTCAGGTCATCAAAAATATTATTATGCCTCTATCATGTGGTTCTCCCTAAGGTTTCTCTTTTTCCCATCAGTTTTTCCTGACCGCAATGGAGGGTCTAAGGCCAGAGGATGTCCTGGGACAGTCCTTTTGTTTGTGTGTCTATTGACTATTAACTTTGTTTATTGTTTACATACATCTCTTTCTGTGAAGCCCTCTGAGGTAACATTATTGTGATATAGGGCTATACAAATAAAATTGTATGGAAAGAATTGAATTATTCTATGTCAAGTCCACACAACCAATTGGAAAACCAGCATATACAAAAACCTAATACAACTAGTTTATTTGTCTGCATATATTATTACTGTATTATTATTACTTTACTCCTCTAAAGTGTTTGTATGGTCCGAGATTTTGGGCAGGGGGAGCCCGACTTGTCTCTGGTACAAGTAGGGGGGGCTTCAGAATAAAAAATGTTTGAAACCACTGGTATATGGTAAATCCAGAATCCTTGAACAAAAATGCCTGCCTTCACTGTGATATTGGTGAGTTCAGTTGTGAAGAACATCAGTGCCCTCTGACAGCATCTCAACATCTGCTTGAATCACTACCATCAAAATTATTCAGTAGCATCAGACTTTAGAAGTTAGCTTTTGTAGGAGGACACTCATGGACTCACGCAGTACCCATGCTTTGGATTCGCTCATCTGGAACCACTCTTCCATTCGGAGATCAGAACACTAAGATTTGTTGCCACTTGGGAGTTAC
>JAVQKC010020985.1:0-23262 GCA_036025475.1 Philypnodon macrostomus | reverse complement strand
CATCAAAGAAGTACCCAAATCGATACAGTTCTGCGTCTTTATGGTATGTACCTGTGTGCAAATGTTGAAACTGATCCGGCAATTCGTTTTTGAGTTATCACGTTCACAGCTAGGATCTGTGGACGCGGACGAACACCGACACGCTGTTTTCGCCGATATAATTACTGTCACCATTTTCAACTCCTATACATCAAGATGTAAAAAAAAGTTCTATACCCCAAATTATTCATTTAACATTTATAAATTACACAAATTTTTCATATTTGAAAATGTTTTACTTTTTGATGAGCTTTCTGCTCTTTATCATTTATGTTTTAATTCAGCTGCTCTTTTACTAAAGCTTATTTAAATAGTGTAGGTCTGATTTTTCACAATAATCAACACTGTAATAATATTGTATATATAATTATAATTACCTGGTCAGGTCCCATTGGCATTCTACCCATTCCCATTGGGTTCATGCCCATTTGGCCTGGCATCTGTCCAGGCATCTGGCCTATTTGTCCCCCTCCGGATCCACCGACAGGACCAGGCCCACCCATGGCCTTGTTCATCATCATGGATCCAAACTGGCCTTGGTTACTCTGCTGTGGAAACTGCTGCTGTGGGTATGAGCTGTGATAAAATGCAGGTTTTAGATAGACTCCGCTTTAGCACATGATGGAAAATGTTGGAATGGTGCATTAAAACATACTTGTTGCGTGGCATGGCTCCCTGTGACCAGCCCTTGATGTCAACAGAGGGGTACATAGAGCCACCCTGGGGATTTCCCTGCATCCCTGTCATCATATTGTTTTGAGAAGGGCCTACCATTCGCCCTGGCATCATGTTTGCTTGTGGGCTGCTTCCTTGACCCATGAATGATGGGTCCCCCTGTTTGTTAATAGCTGGAATTGCAATATATAAACAGAGAATGAGTTGTATTTTATTCACTTGGATCAATGTTTGTCAAACTCAAAAGGTTCATAGTAACTACAGACCATAGTTGCCAGCATAGTTGAAGGCCTGCTGTCCTGGCTGGTTCATAGAGGGGCTTCCCATAGGGTCCATCCCGCCTGGTGCAGTGACGTTGGGCGGAGGACTGAAACCTGCAGCTGGCCCCTGGCCTTGCTGCTGCTGCTGCTGCTGCATTAGCATCAGCATCCTCTGCCTCTTCATCTGCATGGTCATCATCTCTCTGTTGCGCTGTGCAATCATCTGAGCATTGAGAAAACCAGGCTGCAGGGATACAGGTGACACATTTACTCTTGTGACCAATACAATAAGAATAGTCTTGTATAAGATAGAGAGGGACCGACAACCAACCTGATTACCCATGCCTCCTGCTGCCATACCAGGCTGCATACTGGGGCGTACAGAGGGCAGTCCTCCAGGGGCACTGTCCATCTTCATGCTTTGTCTGGCCTGGTTCATGAACTGTATAATAACACAACAAAAGCCTTACTGCTCATGGGTTTGTGTACAGTTATTACTGTTCATTTGTGTCATATGTTTAATAATGCATTGTTTAGCATTGGGAATGAAAATAAGATTTGTTTGTTCACTCACAAATTAATGCACAGTGATTTAAGATAGTTTAAAATATTTGTATGCCAACCTGCTGTCCCTGCAGTCGCTGCTGCAGCTGCAGTCTCATGGGCTTGGTGGCACTCATCATGCGGGGTCTCATCATATTTGCACGTGGGTTCCCCATGTTCCCCATCCCTGGCATGCCTGGGAAGCCCCCTGTATGGTTCATCTGATTCATCATTGGGTTGAAGCTTCCAGGTGATTGGCCCTGCATTGCATTGGCCCCGTAGCCAGATTGCATGGAGGGTGGCACGGGGGGGCCGGGGTAACCAGGGGTATACACTGGTTTTTGGTCCATTCCCATGGAGGAGTCAGGTACAGGAAAACGCTCAGATGGAAGGCACTGAGCCTGGTTCGGATCCTGTCCTTGTTGGCGGCGCTCAGGTCCCTTTGACTGAAATGTCAAATTGTTAATAGATTATTTAAAATAATCTAACTGAACTGAAATTAACTGAAACCCATCATGACATTTGATCTACCTGGCCCACTATTTCAGGAATTCCCAAAGCTCGATCTATCTCCTGCAAAGCCATGACATCAGCAGTGTTGAGCAGAGAGTCTAATTGGTCCAAAAGTGCCCGTTCATCATTTGGACCATCATTGGTAGCCAGGGGTCCCAGCAGCTCATCGAGGCCATACTGATCCCTAAAAGAAATGTAGATGCTAAATTATTTACTGACACTATTACATATGCAAAAATACTGCATTAGCAAAGACATAGAACGCCAATCAGTTCAGCCTCTGTGAGAGGTTACCTGTTTGTATTGCTTCGCGGTTTGCTTATTCCCACTGAGTTCGGCCAGGAGGGAGACTGTGGTGGGGGGCTTCCAAACAGACTCATACCCACATTTGTTTCAGTGGGACCTACAGAAGAATAGTATAGAATAGATAATCAGCTGCAAATATGAGCTAAACTATTGTATAAACGATAATAATAAAAACATTGTGTCTTGTCTAATATATTCATCATCAAACTACTTGGTTAATGCCAAAGCTTGACATACCCATCTCCATAAGCTGCTGCTGAAGCATAGACCTTGTGGCTCCTGGCACACTGTTTGAGCGATTGATCATGGGACCTCCTATTGGACCAGATCGTCCCATGCCTGGGTGTCCAGGACCACCTACACAACTGGTATTGGACCTCGGCATACCCCAGTCTCCTGGTCCTGCCATTCCAGGACGCTGTGGCATACCCATACCCCGGCCCACAGCTCCTATACAACAAAGAATATATAAGTTAGCATTACTGCCAGTAATGGAATTGTGTGCTGCTGACAATATTAAAATGAAGTAAGCAGTTACTTGTCGGATTGCCTTGTGGGGGACAGAGACCCATGCTTCCTGGAAAGCCATTGGACTGACTTCCAGGTCGACTTGGAAGATCCAAGTTCTCCTGATTCATCAGTGTTGGACATGGGACGTTCCTCCTGCCAGCTATGCTCCCTACCAAAATATCTCCACCTATGGGCTTGGAATCCATAGACAATGCTCGTTGATAGGCAGAGCGCTGTCCTGTAAGGAAGGACCCTCGCTCCCCATCTAAACACAGGAAAACAGAAGGTGGAATCACATTGATATCTGTGTTGTCAAGCAGTAAATCTATATTAGGAATAATATGATTAGTTCTTAAAAGCATACACTTGGGGATAAGAGATGGTGGGTATTTGCATTGATATAAAAAAGTTATTGTGTGAGCCTCACTTAGACATACACTCTATTACCAAAGCCCGATGTACCATGTGACATCACTGCAAAAACATTTGAGTGTCTCAGAATAACACTACCCAGCAACAACGCAGAGTGTGTAGCACTGAATCATATTTTGAGATTAACAAGATGGATTTGAAACCTCACATAAAAACTTATCTCATACCGTGTACACTGTCAAGTGCGCTTCCCTTTTTGTTTCCCACTTCCTTCCCTGCTCTTGAGTCAGGTTCGGAGAAAAAGCCAGAATTATTTCGAGGGCCTCCCAAAATGGTTTCCAGGGTCTCCGACTAGACAAGTGGACACAAAATAAAATATCAACTGCAATGTCTAACTGTTATTTTGGTGGCATGAAATTATTCTGTATAAAAACCTTACCTCATCCGACGGCTCCAACTTGACCTTATTATCCAGGGAGTGGGGGTCAGAACTAGTAACTCCTGACCCCTGAGTTCCCCTTCCTTCTAGCTCCTCCAGCTTTGGCTTTATGTCTCCGCTGTCACCACTGTTCGAGTCATCCTTATTGAGAAGGTAGTGCAGGAGGGCATGGGACTTTTCTTTTTTAGGGCTGTGCTGTTCTTGCTTGGATTCAGGTCCCCGAACACCCCCAGGTGCTGGTGGGCTGATCTCTGACCCTCCAGTTTCCAAGCTGCTCTTCCCTGTGGCCTCTGCTGTGATGCGGGCCACCTCATCAGGGGTGTTGCCATTTTGTAAGAGTTTGTGCAGGATCTTGTGTTTCTCTTGAAGTGACTGACTTGATAAGTGTGCGGAGGATGACACAGTGGAAGAGGACACTCCCGTTGAAGATGAGGGGCTGGTGACACCTGTTCCATCTTTACTGTCTACTGTAGAGCTGGGCCCAGAGCCTGTGCTGTGATTAGGAGGCCCCAGCTCATCAGTGGGTGACGTGAGAAGCTGCAAAAGCTTCTTGTGACACTTGCCATCAGGGACTCGTCTGCTGGGCTCTCCTGCAGGTTGGGCCTGGCTGTCTGGTTTGTCTGCTGGCCCCTCTCCTGTGGGAGTGTGGGGGGGTTGCTGAGACTGCTCGCCACCAGGGCCCAGAGAACCACCCGGGCTTTTAGAGTCAGAGTGTGGCACCATGCCAGGCTTACAGCTGCTTGCTGATGCCTGGTTGGTAGAATTGATACTTGGTGAGCTGTCTGGCTTGTGTGGAGGAGATGTGAGTGGGGAGGACATTGGGTTGCCTACTCCTTCACTTATGGCTTGGAGAGCGTTTAGAGAACTGCTGGAGAATGTGGGCCCTCCTCCGGGCCCAGAGCCCCCAGGGTGAGTTGAGCTCATGGGTGAATTCATACCTGACAAAATACAGAAATTATTAGATGATAATGGAGGTGCAAAAAGAGTGATTTCCCTGTTCCCTAATGAATCCAAAACAAACAAAGCACAAACTTTGGCCTTTCTTAAAATATCCTATGAAAATAAGTTCAGATTTCCTTCCTGGTAATGTACCTGATTGTGCCAAACACCTTCAGGTTTTCAGTTAACTACCAATCACTGATGAACATACACATACAAATTAAGTTAATAAAAAAAAAACCTTAATACCTGGAGAAAATGGACTGGATCCCATTTTTGGGCTTCCCCGGATTCTGGGTGAAGCCATGACATTGTGTGGAGGGCCATTCATTCCTGGGCTGGCCTGAGGGGGGCTAGTCATACCCATTCC
This sequence comes from Philypnodon macrostomus, assembly GCA_036025475.1. Lineage (NCBI taxonomy): Eukaryota > Metazoa > Chordata > Actinopteri > Gobiiformes > Eleotridae > Philypnodon > Philypnodon macrostomus. The sequence goes on along the minus strand of JAVQKC010020985.1, from coordinate 18,296 downwards.
ATATCCGCCACTGGCCCCACCATGAAACTGACCCATTTGCTGATGCATGCCATGGTGACCCATCTGATTAATCTGGCCCATTTGGTTCATTGAGTTCATTTGACCCATCTGACCCATCTGACCCATGTTGTTGATCTGATGCATTTGATTCATACGGTTGCCCCCTGTGTATGGAGGTAGCCCTCTTTGAGGCATGTTTCCCTGCTCTGCCATGCCATATCCCCTGTTTATGCCTGGGCCCATGCTCATCTGTTGATTCTGGCTATTCACACTGACATTCGGAGGCCTCATGGCTGCGCCTTGATTACCCCGGTAACCATTTTGCTCTCTGTAAAAGGAATAATGTATAGTTTTAGATATATTTGCAAAGATATACTAAACACAAACAATGATTTCTCTTTTTAGTGTTGGCAGTAAAGCTGTTGCACCTTTGAAGCAAGTGCGTAGAAAGAAAAGTGGGTGGTTCATTGGAGTTTGGATTCCGACAGAGGTCACTCCTGGTTTGAGCTGTGACTGGGGTGCCATCAGAAAGTGAGAAGCGGTATAGAGGTGTCTCTGCGTGGCCGTTAAGCAAAGCTAAAGCAAACAAAAAAAGAGATTAATAAAGCTAATAATGTATGTCTTTTTCCACACAGAGCTACCACATTAAAGCAGGTGGTACATACCGTCTTGGTAATGACGTTTGTAGGACCAGGGCTGTCCCTCACTGCGATGGAGGAACATCTGCATACATCGCCTAACTAAGTCCTCCCAGCCTGGTCGCATAGTTGTGTGAAGAGATGCCTGCTGTTCTATTTCAATTAGTTTACCTATATACAATCATGGACAATAAGACCCTGAAAATATCTGTTGAATGTCATTTAAAAGATTAACAGTTATCATCTATGGCACCACTCACCGGATAGTTCATGGCGAGTGCTAAATCTTTCAGTCCTCTCCACTGCAGTAATTCGTCTTGCCACACAGATCATACAAGAATGCAAATCTGTAGAGATGAGATTAATGAGTTTCCAAGGGCTTTATTGTTGGAAATAATAGCTACATTTCTATAGTTGCCACAGATAAATACCTTCCCCTTCCTCCATCATGGCTCGTGGTTGGGTGAGAGCAAAACACTGCATAGTTTCATAGCGCTGGCCACACTGTCTTTCTTCTGACAGTCCGTGGCCTTGGCCATGAACTAAATTCATGAGCATTCGACAGTTAAAGGTGTGACTCTTCTGTCGCAGTGTCTCTCCACCCCAGGGAGCCCCATTTGGAGCTAGAATTAAAAAAAGTAATAATTAGCATTAACATGTTGAACTTGTTTATCAAGTGAGGTTTGCTGGACATGGTCTTACCATTGGTCTTGGGTAGATTCTTGTAAAACTCTTCCTTGTCATCCTCATGGATAATACTGTAAACACTTGTGTTTATTAGCTCCTCCTGCTTGTACTGCAGATACTGGGTCACATTATCCGAAACAAATACAATGCTGCCCTCACGGTTTACCACAAACAAAAAGCCATCCAGAGCCTAACACAAATCACAAAAAAGAGGAAATACATAATTTAAGTAAAAGAAAAAGAAAAACACACTTTCTATTTATATTGTGTGACACACAGTGACAATCCCTTCAATATATGAGCGATACAAATGGTAGAAACAGCCACTATCGTCCCCAGCCTGACCTGAAGAAGCAGTGGACCCAGATGGTCCTTGTCAATGACCCCCTGACCGGTAGAGGAAACGTCTGCCTTCTGGACGTCATCATCACTGCATGAACCTTTTCCTAAACAGAATAAACACGCTGCTCAAAATAATATGTTTGCATGGTTCTATTTTTATATAAATATTATCTGCTGACCACCAGGTGGCAGCAAAACTTAGCGGCGCATGTTTGGCATGCCTTTCTATTTTTAATACCAGCATGTGTTGGAGGCTTTCTTCACACCAATCTATATAGTGAGTTAACTTCTGGCTACAGTTAATAAGCAAACTGACAGCAATAATTAATATTAGCATTCTATAAATGTATGAATACATTAAAAGGAGAAGTAACAGGGAAATATGTGGTTGACAAAGTAATAAAGATAAAAAGGCCCAAAAATAAAAGGCAACGGTGAAATAAAAAAATAAAAAACTACAGACCCTTGCTCTTTCGCTGTTGCTGTAACTATAGCAACATAGCAGCACAATGTTGGGGCCAGCAGTAACCAGCTGTGACCCTTTGGGTAAATTCCTCGATGCTTGTGCTTACTCTCCTTTCCCACTTAACCTCTAATTTAATCACAACCAAGCTTTAATGAGTAAAGCAATATCCTGCTTTTCATATGCAATAACGCCAGAAGTGCAAAAAGACTCCACATTTGCCTGAGGATGGTCTTATTTCTAGGTGACCAGTGCCATTAGCCTCCCAGAGTCAAGCCTGGCATGACATTAACAGATGACAGTGACCGCTCTGAGCTATGATCACCTAGGATTGGTCTCAATTACTGGTGTTCATTTACAACCAGCAACACAAACAGCCAAACTGCATTTCACTGTGGGGCAGCCTGGCCTTGAACCAGATGCACATTACTGGAATACTCTGTCCCCAAATTAAACACTCAAAATTATATCAAAAGACAGCTTTATAAGACTCTTTAGAACCAGCGTTTGAAGAGGATGCTACCTTGCTCTTTGATTTGTCTGATCTGCCTCACAGTTTCCTTGAGGATGGCACATATGTCAGGCTTGACGTTGAAGCTGTCGATGTTGGAAAGGTTTGCAGAGATGAGCTCAGCCAGTTCCTCAATGTACTTGCTCTCCTGTTCCCTCCGACGCTTGTCACACCTGCTGGGCCACCAATCGGATTAGACATGTTGCCATGACAACCTCACCTCCTCATACCCTGGCCGTATGGCTTGCATATGGACAAAGCTTAAATGCTTCAGACAGCTGTTATCAGCAGTAGTAAAGGAGTGTAGGGGGTTATGTGTACTGACAGCACAAGGAGGAATACAGAACAGGTAGGTTCAGTACGTACCCCAAGCCTTGTGTATCACAGGTGGAGTGTCTTCGTTTGCGGTCAGAGCACATCGGCTCCAAAGAGTTGTCTGGAACACCACTCATCTTCAACACATATCAGCGCCTAAAACATACTGTAATAACACATAATGTAACATACAAATACTACTGTCATTTAGCAGATGGTCAGTGAAAACCACATTTAATCAAAAGTGTGGACTAATCTCATATTATGCAAAAACCTGCAGCCCATGAGACATTAATGTGTGTTTGACAACCAAACTCACAACATTGGTGCTTTAAACCAAAGCAATAAATGAAATGACTTTCAGATAAAGTCAACATTTCTACAGATTTATGTGGCACTATTCAGTTAGTAAAACCTTAGTGCTCGGAGAGTGAAATCTCATCTGTTCCACTGTGAAGAGCGACTGATGATGATGTAGTGATTTGGAGCCTCATGGGAGATGGGTCATTCTGCGTTCAGCCAGCATGCCCGCGAGAAACACAACACACATACACCCAACATATAATGTTACACTTAGATGCATATCTCTGTAGTCTAGCTGTACGGTCACTAGCTAAATGTTCAAAATGTTAACATACAAAGTACAGAAAATCTCAGGCACACATGGCAGAATGGATAACAAAGTAGGCTGTATCCGTTGTTCCTTCCAGTGAATTTTTACTGCAGTTTCCTCCACACCATTCCTGAACGCCTGCTTCTGCTCCCTCCCTTACTGGGCGTAGCTGAAGTAGGGAACCCTGCCCTTGTTTTCCTGCTCTGGCACTGCCCTGTATTTGACCTCTTCAGAGTTCATGTTAAGGAAAGCTCTGCAAGCCGCTGTTAAGGTCACAGCTCACAACAAACTAATTTGTTTTTTTCTCCAAAAAAGGCTGATCTCTCATATTAATCTTTCACCGATCTTTCATGTCTGCATGAGGATTTGTGTAAACGCACAAACCCCAGCACACAGCACTTTCAAAACAGTGATCTCATTCCAGAGTGGAAAAGTGTAGGACGGATGGGAGCCATTATGCAACTCGGGCTGTGCTTGGACATGCAGATCAGTTACTCACTACTACTAGTGCTATTGCTAAAGAGCACCAGGTTGCAGACACTCTCTGCACCATAAATATACAGGGCATGCTTCCTGTCTGTCTAGCTTTCATCGCTCTCCACTCTAAATCTGCACGTCTTGCTATGGGTGAGACTCTGCCTCCTGCTGCCCCCTTCCTCGTTCTTTCCTTCCTGCTTTCTGTCCTAAGGCTCACCTCTGCAGCAGTGGGGAAAGATGACATCAGCTCCAGCCTTACATCCCGACAAACAGCAGAGCTGCAACTCTCTGTCAAAGACCTGCACTGATCTGTGAAGAACGCTCAAACTGGACTCAAAAATGTGTGCTTTTATTTATTGATCTTCCTTATGATCATTTGCACGGTCAGGGTGTGTAATTAAATGGACTCAAAAATACAACATACTGAAACTAACTAAGCACCACCCACTTGAAACACAAATGAGTCTCAACAGGCCTGGCAGGATGCCACTGCCCTGAATCAGCTTCATAAAATATGCTCAGTGACAAAGATTTACACAAATTGTCAAAAGCAAAAGATGCACCTGAAGCCACACAATAGATACCATTATAAACATAGGAGGCCGTTTTCCACATATCACAGTAGCTCACCTTGGCCAGTACAATCTCCAGTCTAACTCCATTCAGTGCCAGCGTCTCAACATCTCCTGAAACAAGAAAAAGAAAATGGGTAAATACTGTAAATAATGATACACAAACTGATAAGGTTTGCTCAAATATTCATGGGAAAAGTGATTTCTAAAAGTGCACAGGAAGCCACAAAAGATAGCATCCTGTTTGTGTCCTCCCTCAGCCTTTTCCACTGCGTCATCACTTCCCTTTCCAGGAAATGTGGCCACTCATCCACTCTACTTTACATATAGTTTTATCAGCTATGTCCCTGTCTTCCTGGTTCATCCACACCTGACCACCACAGGACCTCCTCGTGAACCAGAGCCCAGTCAACAGAAATCAAATCTAGAAGGAGACCACACTTTTTGTGTTATCAAGCAGCTGTCCACCTCTGGCGCTATTGACTGGTCTACTCTATTGTAAGACATACCTTTGCTCTATCACAGCAGTAGTAGACATGTTGTTTACAGGCTATTTATGATTCTCTACCACAGACCACTGGTCACATGAGTACTACACACAGGGCTGCAACTGAGAGCTAATACTACAGTTGAATTATTCAACATTGAGGGAAGCAAGGAAAAGCTTTTTTTCTGTCAACTGGCCAATGGATGTTTTTAAATAAAGAGGCACAGGCCCTTGCACACCCTAGCCCTGGCATGCATTGACATGGGCCAAATAATGACGTTTAGAAAACTAGAGGCAGAGAATCTATAAAATGGCTATCGTCTGGTGTGCCTGGCCTGTAGTGGTCAATATCACAAGTAGATCAATAAAGTGTGCTCAGAACCAATAGTTAAAATGAATAAAACTGGTTCTGTAAGAATGAGAATGCCTGATTGAAAATTGCCTTTATGTTTGTGTTTTGCATCTGTGCTTAGCGACAAAAAACAAATCCAGGGTACCAGATACACAGGTCTGAGGCACTCCCTATTTTGTTCTTTTTGTCTCAAGGAAGTGGGAGCCCAGTTATCAAGCCATATACCATGATGAAAATAGTTTGACACACATTTGGTCTTCAGCCAAAACAGCAGCAGTGTCAGTCAGGACCAAAATAGTGAGGGGTACATTCCAACTCAAGCCTGAAATAAAAAAGCCTGCAATTTGAGCTCCCTGAGACAATGACTAGCAGGCCTAACAATAAACACTGACCCACCCAAAACAATGAACACACAAACTACAGCACACGCTACTAGCACTGACCACCAAAACCAAAAACTGACAGTATAGACCTTCTTATAATAAAGCCATGGCCTGGACTGTGTACTATTTAGACATTCAAATCAGACATCACACACTGTTTCTTTTCAAAGACTGGCAAACTGCGACTTCCCACATTCACAGACAGGACGCAAGGTAATAAAGCAACAAAAGGTGTCCACTAGAGTTGAAGACATCAAGTGCAAAAAGGAAACAAAAGGACTGAATGACTTCCTGTTTTGCTTCAAAGAATGTCTCCACCTCCTGCCAGGCTTACAACCATATAGGCTTTGCACCAATTGGACTGACGACGGCAACACTTCTCAAACTGAAACAAAGACACCTCCCGAGTTATTCCCCAAGTACATTCTGAAAGCACAGGAATGACCTCGATGCAAAATGTCTGACCAGAGGGGAATGGGCTTACAGTATAGTAAGATGTAAAATCCTTAAGTTTCTAAAAATACATATTGTTTTGGAAAATGCTTTGTCTGACTCCGTTATATAGGTAATCTGTCATACTTATTATTTGACTTTAGTCCCTCCCCTGGCCTCAGACTACAGACGACCTACTTTAGAAGATAAAACCGGGTCAGATAGTCAATTAAGCATTTTTATTTTTAACTTATTCTTATTTGAGGAAACCAACAGACTACACCTGGATTTTACAGGTGACCACTCATTTTGATATCTTTATTTTAAATTAATATCAGTTAATTGTTTTGAGCAAGTCATAGTGGTGGGCCACCTTCTGAAAATATGTGAAACGCTCTGTCTTGTTGTTATATTACCCATGATTCCTTTACAGAGTGAGCTCGTGGACCAAGACTGGAGTCAGAGAGGTTGATGCCAAGATGCAGAGTGTTGCCCCACTATGAAATACGGCGATGAAGGGGACATATGTCAAGCATGTGTTGTGAGTGTGGATTTTGAGAAAGTGAAGCTGTAAATCGTAAAAAGCTAAACAGGCAGCTGTGAAATTCCAGCAAAGTTCAAAAACCAGACTGAGAGTCTTGTTTGTCCCGGCTCATGGTGGAGGCGTCCTGTATTACTTATTGGACACAGCAAATCCTCTGACTCCTGGTTTGGAGTGATTTATATTGTGATTTTGCATTTATGCCCCTCTTCTTTACACAATCCTCCACATTTATCTAGGCTTGGCACTGGCATAAAAATGCACTGGCTTGTGGCCCCTTGTGGCTTGTTTCTTCAAGCATAATAAAAATCACATAATCTTTATGTTTTTGTTTTTTTTACATTTTAGGGACTAATCAACATTCAATTATTGCGTTTGTTTTATAGATTAAAACAATGACACTCTCACATACCGTATTGCACACATGTTTTTTGAAGCAGAGAAAGGCGTTTGATATCAATTTTTTCCTTCTGAAATAAAACATCCCCCCATGCTCACACACAACACTGCGGAGGAGACTGGCAGCGCAGCCATGCATCTCCTCACACAAACTGCAACATGGAGAAAAACCAGGGGAAATAAATGAAGGTGGAAACAAAGACATGGCAGATTCCTCAGTGTGTGTCACCTACCACTATTCATCATTAACACAAACAAAGAGCAGAGGTGCCACACAGGTTCAGTCTTAACCAGCACCCGACACCATGCTTACTGTACCAAAACATAACTGCAACACTCCCTTTCCTCTATGTGAGTCTCACGTCATTTTACAGTAGGCTGATTAAGAGAGTGCAACTGCGTTCTGGTTAAAGCAAGGAGAGAGCGGTGACCAAACAAGCTTGATCACACAAGGCTAATATTATGGAAATGAGTTCATTAATCAATGGCCCAGCAGCCTTTTATCTGGTAAGTGGAGGCGCCACAAGCCTGCCTGGTCTCAAATACGACAATAACATTCTCGAGCTTCTGAATGTTCATTGTGCAGGGAGCAGATGATCTCATGATGGCCCCACAAATGTATTGATAATATTTCAATATCCTTACACAGTTTGATGAAATGAACATAGAATGAAACAAATGAATTAATTAAATAATAATTAATAATTCTATTAATTAACAATAATCAACTAATTATATCTAAATAACAACATGGTCTTAAATCGGACAGAGTTTCACTGTCACTGAAAATGTGCATTTAAAAGTCACAGTCCCCAGCTCCTTTAGCCTGACACAGTACAGTATTGGCAGTGTGAAAAGGGGGTAGGGTAGACTTCCATAGGCAATGTGTGTATCTACAGACATCTTTTTGTGGTGCCACTCAGTGAAAAAGCAGATTCATTTTGTGACCGCAGATTTTTCCTTTCCTGGACCCCTCCCTCTCTCTTCAGCTCCCTCCCCCTCTCTCCCTCACTGGCCCATCCTGCAGGATTGGTGGAGTAAACACAGGAAGAGAGCGGGCCCTGTTCCACCGTGCCTGAGCAGTGGTGGGGCGTTCCTGGCTGCTGAAGCTCCCTTGCTGGGGTCAAAAGTTTACCGTGGTTTTCATTTCACCTTTCCCCAGCCAATCACAGCGCATGCACCGAACTCTGACCCCCAGGAAGAATTCTGTTCAAAAGATGGTCTGACGCCAGTTTCACGAGCTATGCCCCTCCCCAAGTTCTCCCAGACCCCCCCACCCCGCCCCATGCGCCTTTTCCTTTCATTCAACTGGACGGTTTTCACGTGTTGACAGAGTCTATAGGTGAAACGGATTCCACAAGCGAGTTGCATGGAGGAACGCAGAGGAAAAGAGTGGAGGGACTTTGGAGCTTTACAAGAACTCAACTATGATTTGTTCTTTATCCTGAACTGGACTCCAGTAGCTCCACCTTCACAGGCTACAAAACAAACATGAGCTTTGCAAAATAGTCAGGCTACAACTCATTTTAGCAATCCAAAGAAAAGAAAAAAATAAATATAATAAGTGTCAAATAAAATGTATCAAAATGTAAATCTATCAGAAACACTTGCAGCGCACTGACCGCCATCAAAGCATTTAGCCTAATGAAATCACCAAACCTAAACTGGGAATACCTAGGGGTAAATGCTCAATCAGATAAGCCACAAAGCCAGAATCCACCAAAAACACCTGGATTCAACAAAACCGAAATGCATTTCTTTACTGGCCTAATGTGGTTTAGTAATAAAGCACTTTTCACATCTTAATAAACTTGAATTGTTATGCACAATATTAAGTTCATTTTAAATTCTGATATTGTATGCTTGATGGTGATAATGACTAAAGGGCCGGTTAAAACAAGGATGGCCCATAAATGTGGCTAGCTGTATTTCTTTATCTCTTTCTAGATTATTCACAGGTCTCAGATTTTCTAAGAGCGTTGTACCATTGTCCTAACATTGATATTAATATTGTATGTGGTAAGTGTCACCCAAGTGTGGCTCTGTTTTAGTCTTAGTGAGGCTGCACTCTGTTCCCATCTGCTGCTTGATTAAGGCTGTACTGCTAATCAAGCCGGCCTCACAGTAAAAAGGAGCAAGCAGCGGACAGCACTTACCACTGAACTCAGCCTGAGGTCAATGCTGCGACCCATAAACGTAAAGGCACAAGATCAAAACAACAGTCAGAACAACAGCGTCAAGATAGTGACTCAGCATTTTAAGATCATGTTTTCCCGCTCTATATATTGGACAGACATTAGAGCTGGAGGTGGTTTTCTAAAGTAAGGAATTACCTGACCCTGTTTCATGATGTAAAGTGGGTAGTCTGTCATAATAATTACTTTAGTCCCCAGGCCAGTTCAGGGGATGGAGTAAAGTAAAACTTGACTATTGGTCAAAGTGGTAGCCCACAAAGTATGATTTGATGTTGCTGTAGAGGCCCGGGGGAGGGACTAAAATAACAGATGACAATCTTTTTTACAATTTTGTATTCCTCCAGAATACAGCTTTAATTCATCATCAGATGTACTGGCGATGATAAAGACAGTAAGACCCTGCAGGTCACAGTAGCAGCAGAAAGAGAAATTCAAATGATTGGCTTAAATGCTTTACTCTGACTGGGAGCTCATAATACCACTACAACAAATGGATAATGCATGTATTATGAGGCTCTGCATAAACACGTCAGAGGAATGTAGTAGTGCAGTACTGCAAGTAAACTGTCAAAGTGGGAAATCCAGTTATGAGAAATACGAGTACTGCCCAAGTACATACACTGTTAGGGACAATGCAGCACGTGACCACTGACAATGTGGGTTGGGGATATTCTGAGGACGAATCTGAAACTGGTTGACCATTTTAGCTAGGTTATTTTCCCCTCTCTGAACTTATACCCCATCCTCTTTGAACTGGAAAAAACACACAGAAAAGTGAACATTCAAAGAATTATTTAATATTTATTCTAAGCAATCCCATAAACTGCTCATACGCGGACCTTTCATCTCAGTCACTATTGGCTTCATTGGACTAATAACATAGCCTAACACTCTAAACAGCTGCAGTTAATATGGAGTCGTTTCTTCCATTATAGCAACACCAAGCAGGTGATCTTGAATAATACGTGTGATGACCTGCCAAAACTGCACTAAGCTCAAATCTATGTTGAATTTTATGACGATGAGGCATTGGTGTAAAGCCTGTACTGCCAATCTCAAAGACAAGTTACACGACTATTCTGGGGACAACGGTGAGCGACGAAGCAGCCACCTTTTTACCGGATAGTTGCCCCTAACAACAAGCCACAACAACAGTGACGTCACAAGCGGGGCGGAGTGTCCTAATGGAGAAAGGAAAAAAAATCGTCTAAAGAGGAGAAGAAAAAAAATATCAATCCAATTAAAACGTACAAAATTACCCGACACATGCCTTTCCAGTGGTGACACGCTGGAGTAGGTCTGGAGCCTTTAACTATGCCATGGAACTTTGTCATTCGCTGCTTGACTTATCTTTGAACTGCAAGCCACAATTAAGTACAGACTCGTGCTTGTGGAAAATTGACTAGCTCTGAAGGCAGGCCCGTTGGTGTTTATGTGTTTTAATGAAAGAGCTTTGAAATTGCAGGTGAGCTACGAGACTGTAAAAAGAAAAAAAAAGACAGCACCATTACTGTCTCGACTGGAACGCTCTTGTATGTGTGCAGAGCCGTACCATGTTGGCCACAGCTGCCTCGGGATCCAAACACGGCCACAAACAACACCCTGCTGCCACAGCAGAAGAATCATAATAGAGTTCTATTTGAGACATCAAAAACGCAAACAATGTGTAAACAAGTGTTGGACACATCAACTTTTGGTCGTAATGTTAGTCTTGGTTGTAAATAGTGCAGTATCTCCCCTATAGTATACGCTGAATACCTAAAAGTATTTTCTATTCCCAGCACCAGGCGCTCACAAGTAGCCAGGGTACTTTTTGTGCTGGTCCCAAGCCTAAATACATTGAAAAGGCTTTGTCAGGAAATGTCTCTGAAAACCCTATGCTAAACACATGACACATGAAGGTAAACGCTAAAAAAAGTAACTTTGAATAACAATTGGTGCAAGAGATCAGGGGTTTGAATACCCAGCATGCAGCAAAATCTTTGGCCACACATTGGAGTGTCAGGAAGGGAATCTGGTGTAAAAAGGCACCTTTCTCCTTTTTTTTATTTTGCACTAGTGTTTACAGCAGAATGCAGGTCAACATTTAATGTACACAAAATAAAAAAAATGAAGAGCATCTTTGAAGAAGCTTTTAAAGAACCCCTTGACAATGACAGTGTCTTCTTTTTCCTTTTGCCTAACAGACAGAATGAGCATCTGGTAGCAGTTATCTCACAAACCAACCAGGCTGTCTCTCTCTCCCTTTCTCTCTCTCGCTCTCTCCCCCCTCCCCCCCAAAGCATTTTCATAAAAGAGGCCCTAAACAAAACACAAACAAGGTCTTGCTAACATTTTACAATGGTAACAAAACTAGGCCAAGGAGCTACCCTCCCACTGGCTTGTTCAGGTGAAACCATTTTACGAGCATTCTTCAGCTGGGGGAGCGAAAGTTAAAGGGGGAGTTGAAGTTAAAGAGGAAGGGCAACCAAAGGAGGGAGGGGGGGCTTTTGGAGCCCCCTCTCCTCATAAACTCATGCATTCGTCCAATCAAGGCAGACTACAGAGCGTCAACTGTTCCAAATCCTTACTGGATATAAACTTGAATTGGGTGCAATGATTGCTTCAGGCTGCCTGTGTGGATCTTAGAAGTGTGAGGAGCTCACATATGGCTGGGCTATAGACTAACACTTGGGTATCGCCTCAGAGTTGAAGGAGAGGGGACCAGACTACATGCTGCAAACTTGTGCTGCTTGACTTGGCCGCCCGGCTTCTTCTCATACTCTCACTTGTTTGGGCAAAATAGCTGTAAATATTTCAGCAGCAGAAACACAACGGTTTTGTTGAGCGGAGTTTGGCTTTTCTATATTTAGCGAGTCTGGCATAGAGAGAGAACACACAGCTACCTGTTGCACCAGGAAATGCTGATCCTAAGTCAATGTTAGCAGCCTTCCAGGAAAAATTACTGTTAAAATGACACATCATAGGAACTCTCTTAATAGATACTGTATTAAGAGTAAAACGTTATGTAAAACTCTAACACTTGGTTGAACAAGCCAACCAATTTCATTAAATTATTTTCAGATCCTTATTGAGCACTGACCAAAAGTGGGGAACTAGCTCTTTCAAAAAAAAAAAACCCAGTTGTACCAGCAAAATACTTTGCATTTTGCACGAGGCACATACAAACAAAGGTCAAAATATTAGCCCTGTAGGACAGTTTTTATCATAGCACTACATGTTTTCCCAGTATTGTTCCTCTTAGAGACAGTGGTTGGTCTGAGACAATCCACCAATGTTTTTCTTAACGCTTCTCTGTGGGTGCTACAGCTCAACAAAAAAAGGCAAGGAGTCGTGTTTCAATTAGGGAAACAATTGGGCTTCCCTTTCAGGTCAGTGTACCAACTAGAGTCATCTCACTTATGGACACATGATTACTCACCGACACAGAGCACCTTGATGTTCCACAGCACTACTGGCAAAACATTCTGTGGACCAATGAAACCAAAATTGTGTTGGTTGGAAGGAACACACAATACTATGTGTGGAGAAAAAAAAGGCACAGCACACCAACATCAAAACCTCATCCCAACTGTGAAATATGGTTGAGAGGCATTATGATTTGGGGGCTGCTGTGCTGCCTCAGGGCCTGGACAGATTGCTGTCGACAGAAAAATGTATTCCCAAGTTTATCAAGATATTTTGCAGAAAAACTGAAGACCATCCGCCCGCCAACTGAAGGTCAACAGAAGATGGAAGATGCAACAGGACAACGACCCAAAGCACAAAAGTAAATCAACAACAGAATGGCTTCAACTGAAGAAAATACGCCTTCTGGAGCAGCCCAGTCCTGACCTCAACTTGATTGAGATGCTGTGGCATAACCAAAGGAGAATTGACCAGTTATTAAATCCAACGGTTCACATACTTTTTCCACCCTGTAATGTGAATGTTGACATGTTGTGTTCAATAAAAACATGAAAACATAACATTTGTGTACGGTATTAGTTTAAGCAGACTGTGTTTGTCTATTGTTGTGAGTTAGATGAAGATCAGAACTCCAGTTATAATCTAAGGCACAATTTTTAAGAGAATCTGATATAATTGCCGTCTAATATGAATGAGGCAATCTTGTCAGTGCCTCATGAGAAAAAGTGATAAGTTAATTAATTATTTAGAGCAGAGGGGCTCACAGACAAAGAGACGAAGCCATGCATCCAAGTCACTTCTTCACCCCATCTGCAGTCAAAGAATCCCCCAAAAGATTGATTCATTGTTAACACAGTCTGACACCCTGTGTGTGAGAGAAAGAAAGTGTCAGATAAAGGCACAGAGAATGGGGGACAAGGGGCTCCATTTAACAGGAATATGAGCAGAAGCACTTCATTGGACGGGTTCCCACAGTGGACACTGCCCGAGTTCACAAAAATACCACATATGCAAGTTTGAGTAATGGCATTCCATCAGACAAAATAAAGACAAGTGAGCTCATCTGAAGGCTGTCAGGGGTACCTCCCTCACTCCCCACAACAGCACTGAGGCATGGTGACCTGTCAGCCACTGACCTGCAAAGACCCAGAAACAGGGCAATATACTTCCCTTCATACTTTAGCAGCACGATGAAATCAAAACTATCAAACAAGTATACCAAGGCTCTCCAAACTATACTTCAAACATTCCTGCTATGGTCTTTTTGACAAGAGTTTAGAAGTGAGTATGTTTACATGAACTTGAGTCTACCAGTTATGATGTTTTTTTTTAAGTATCCATTTGATGTCTTTGTGCTAAACACAGTATCCTGATTTCAGTTTTCGGGATAAGCCAGTATCTCGCTAAGGAGCGCCCTGGTTACTCTACCCATGAAACTCCGATGCATGAGTAGAAAGGCTCAAGGCCAATTTAAACATGGTGGCACTGGCTGTACCAGATATCCACAGTATTTGACATAACTATGCATGTAATGTGCTCACAGTTGTACAGAACAATCAAGGGTGAATCTTTTTCAAATATGTATTGTTTCAATAGTGTCAAGAATAAAATAAGTAAACTAATGAAAATTTCGGTTTGAGAGTGGTAGAGGGGATGCAAAATTGGGCCATGTGCCATGCGTGGCCCATAGGCTGCACTTTGGACTTTCGGTTGGCTGTTTTGAAAATGTCCAATTCAGAGTACAAACACTCAAAATAGAGAATCAGTGTGATCTTCTTCTGTGTATTACCAGAGACAGTAAGTCTCAGCCATTTCAGTGGCATGACTTACCTACACTGGCATTGTCTGACTACGCATGATTGTGCTCTCCAAGAATGTACTTGAAAACTGGATGCTCAGCACACACACCTCTCAAAATGGCACACAGCAAAGCTAAGCCGAACTCTGCCTGAACCCTTGATCTTGTTCATCTTCCTGTGCACTGTAACACATCCATCTCCTTCTGTCAGTTTGTCCGTCTCTCGCAGCCACCCACATGCACCTAAGTATGATTTATCAGCAGTGAAAAGCCACATTCATCATAGCCGGATGGACCATTATACCCACCGTTACAATCGTAAATATGCAATCTTATAAGAGCAGTGCAGATGAATAGCAGATGCTGGGGACTGCTGAGAGCTAGTCACTAGGAGTTTGGCATGAGTGTTGGTTAAATCTTAGAAAATACAGTAACCATCCAATATTTTTAAAGGGTGTAGCTATATGTATTCTGATAGAGAACAATACTGTAGCAAAGATATCATACTAGAGAAAAGCTTTTTACACTAAATGATCTGGTATTTGAGATGTGTGAAACCAAGCTAAAACGTTTCAGACAAACTCATACCGCTGACTCACCAAATCTACAAATGTATTTTGAGTTCTGAGGTCTCATGTATTGATAGCGTTACAACATAGCCTCTTGATTGTACTGTAAAGTTATTTTGATGTGAATATGCAGCTCTTTCTGTCTATATCTATGTAAGTTGGTCACACCTTTTACTTCCATGGGTTATCGTCAATTTTATACTGATGAGTGCAACTCCTACAACAATGCATGATGTGTATGTCTGCTACTAGGCCCATGTGTTGTTTACTAAACTGATACTCAAGATCATCATAACATCCCTATCACAACACAGAGTGAAACCTACCGCAAGTTCACGTCGCAGCCCCCATACTGGAGCCTGATGTCTGGTGCTAAGAAACATAAATGTCCAAAGCTATCATGCAGCGCTGAGGATCACAAACACACTCCAGAGGCGCCTGAAACTTTCCCTTTGCCCACACGTTTGTATACTAGCCTTTAGAGTTAATACCTCGGATAGAGCACCGAAGCAAATCAGACAGAATATTGTGAACTTTATAGCTAAGGAGGACGATAAAACCAAGTTGCCTAATTTTGAAGAACTGACAGCGCAATCGCAACCTCAATGCACAGATAGATACTTAAGTAATTTATTACTGACCATAACAAACATTCCCTAACAAGTACACAGAGGTAAGGCTCGCTGGTTCACGGTAGCTTAAACCACAGCCTGCTCGGAAGCGAACCTCCACTATTTGTTTCCGTGATGAATTTGTGAGATAAAATACACACCGCTATAAGTCGACCAAACTTGAATACAACCACAACAATAATCAACTGCAAATAACTCACCGGCTTCGACGCTTTCATTGAGTATAGCAGTTTCTTTTACGCCTCTACAAACTCTCCGCCATCTTCGGCAGGACCGTGTTTGTTTAAATGGGAAACACTCCCAGAGCGGAGGGAGCCAGCTTGTAGCAGGGCGCAGGGCCTTGTGGGTAATGTAGTCACTTCAAGTGGTGTGGTTCTCAAACTAAACGACACGCTTTGCAAATGAACTACACGAAGGTGATGTAAAGAGCAAGTCAGTGATATTAGTACAGGAGAGATTTAAAATATTTATTTATAGACCGAGTGAGAAGAAGCTTAAACAAAATACTGCATATTTAATAGTTGGTAAATAAAAAGCATATATAGGCTATGTCAGAGTGCTCATTTTAATCTTGTTAATCTGTAAAATATAGTCTATATTATAAGTAGCTACTGTGTCTGAAAACTAATTTCACACAACGTAAAGTCAATTATAAGTAACCCAATCATCTAGATGAAAGTTTGTGTAGATGAGTAGGAAATAATAGCTGTATTTTACGGTAATCTGTGAAGCCCTGTGTAGTTTTACTGCTGAGGAGAAGGAAGGAGAAGAGGCCTGGGATGGAGGGAAAACAACAGCATGGGGTGTGGGGAGACTGAGAGAGGAGGCAGTGTAAATGCAATGTAATTAACTCCTTACTTGTTCATTCCTGTCTGAAAATAATTTCCTATGAACTAGGCATAACTGCAAAAAGTAACTCCAGAGGTATTTGTGCTGGTTTAGGCTTTAGGCTAAAGACACTTTCTTATGATTTATATAAACTGTGTTTCTACATATTATCAAGCATATACAAATGTGATAAATATGTGTAGTTTCCTGGTCTTAAATTATGGATC
The DNA here is from genome assembly GCA_036025475.1 of Philypnodon macrostomus. Taxonomy (NCBI): domain Eukaryota; kingdom Metazoa; phylum Chordata; class Actinopteri; order Gobiiformes; family Eleotridae; genus Philypnodon; species Philypnodon macrostomus. The sequence continues at coordinate 1,427 of JAVQKC010020985.1, read as the reverse complement.
ATTTAGTAATGTTATATTTCAGATCAGTTGTGAATTAATGTTCTTATATTTTATACTTTTGTTTTAGGAATTTAGATTAAGGAATAAAGTCACAATTACATTCCATAGAAACCAAAACAGGGCCCCGTGTTTGTGTCCCCATCCCCCACTAAACATGGAAAATTGACCTCCCCCTCCAATGAGACTATCCCCTCCCCCCTCCTCACTCGGTCACTCTATTTTAAAAAGGCAGGAGATAGTTACCATCATTCAAAGTGGTTTACCTGAAAACAGCTTTTCCAAACGTTCTTGCTCCAGGTGTCCCCCGATGTGCATAGGCCTATGAAAACCAAAAATAACATCATAAGTATATATTGTGTCTGCTATAATCTATAACAAACATTCAAACTGCTTTAGTCCAAAATAAACAAATACAAAATAAACAATTGTTTATTTAACTCGATCCAATGATCACAATTACAAACTAGTATAATCTATATAATAAGTAGGCTACCAAAAAATAAAACACCAACAACAAAACAAAGAGAAAAACTACGGACATTTTTTAATTTGTTGACACTTTCTGAGATGTTTGAGCATCTTTGGAAAAATGTCTCAAGACACTGTAGCCTACTGTATCAGGGACATGCCTGTTAAAGTCTGTCAGGGCTCCATCTAGTGTTGTACTGCATTCATTACAAGCTAAAGCGGACGCTACATCTGTGAAACCAGCTGCTGTTACCCTAAAGGTGAGGATAAAAGATAATGACTTTTGTGCATTTCTTTTACACATAATCTATAATTAGAATGCATTTCTATTTTTCTGAATGCATTTTTTAATATATATATTTGATTTTACAGATGCAATATGGCATGACAAAAAAAACATGCTAATCGTTTGCTAAACTAGGCCTGTGCATCATATTGGTCAGATGTGGGAGTATGAGGGCCGGGGGGCAATTAGGTGTTTCAGGTTTGAGCCTAATCGGGCAAAGTATGTGCAAGTTAGAGGCTGTCAAATATACCTGACCTCCCAAATTCAATCCAAAACGAGGTCTGTGCTGTCGTCCCCGACAGCAAGGTGTATATCGGCGAAACGGCCCCATACGTCTGCCACAACTGTCACCAACAGGCACCTTAATCAGACATTGTGTGATTTCTAAGGGTTTTGATATTGTTAACGAACAATTAAGCGGCCCCGCCCCCAAACCATGACTAACATGGGAAGGGTCTATTTGACTTTTTTGATTTGTCTGGGTGTTTGTGAAGAATGGTTTTGGCAAATTTTGTAAAATTCCCTAAAACTATATTATTTTTTCAGTGTATAGGGGGCGCTATAGAGGTAACTGCCATCATATTAGTCAGATGTGTTCAGGGCCGGGGGGTAATTAGGTATTTCAGGTTAGAGCCTAATCGGGCAAAGTATGTGCAAGTTAGAGGCTGTCAAA
>JAVQKC010020978.1:0-28201 GCA_036025475.1 Philypnodon macrostomus | reverse complement strand
TACAGAAAGTTTAAGATATTAAATATATTGTAGTTTAATGGCATCTTGAGCCTTGCATGGCTTTTGGATTGTAGTTTAATTAGCCGTATGGTCATTATATTGGTGAAACGACGATATAATGGAATCACGTTGGTCCGCGTCCGGAGTTCCTAGCTGTGAACGTGATAACTCAAAAATAATTTGCCGGATTAGTTTGCATTTGCACACAGGTACATACCATAAAGACGCTGAACTGTATTGATTTGTGTACTTCTTTGATGAATATTAATTAAGTAATTAATGAATTACTGCCCAAAATTGTGAATGAAATAACTCAAAAAATCTTTGCTGGATCTTTTTTAGCTTTTGCACACAGGTACATATCATGAAGACGCAGAACTGGATTGAGTTTGGCACATATACAAATAATGACAAATTAATACCCTGACTTTTATTGAGCCAATAATCCTGCTGAACATAAATGAAATCACATGAATTTTGGCACAGTGACTATTGTATATTTAATGTAAATAGGCAAATTACAGAGGTCAAATAAACAATGCCTCTATAGTGCCCCCATGTTTATGACACCTATGGGACCCTGACCACACTTACTTTGGCAGAGAGTAATGAAACTTGGTACAGTGATTCTCCACAGTGTACTCAACATAAAATTTTATTATGGCACCACCCTACAACAAACAGGAAGTTGACCATTTTGGATTGAAATTGGGAGGTCAGGTATATTTGACAGCCTCTAACTTGCACATACTTTGCCCGATTAGGCTCAGACCTGAAACGCCTACCCCCGGCCCAGAACACGTCTGACCAATATGATGCCAGTTACCTCTATTGCGCCCCTTATAGAAGGAAATTTACAGAATTTGGCAAATACATTTTTCACAAACATCCAGACAAATTAAAAAAGTCAAATAGACCCTTCCCATGTTTATCATTGTTTGGGGGCGGGGCCTCTTAATTATCATTAACAATATAAAAATCCTTAGAAATCACACAATGTCTGATTAAGGTGGCAGACGTATGGGGGTGGGATGACAGCGTAGGCCTAGTTGTTTTCCTGGAAATTCTGGGTACTGTTTCTGTTTCCACGAAGGTATTGATGTTTCTGCAAAAGCATATTTTAGTCTTTGTACAAACTTCTAGTAACAGTACAGAAAGATGGGAGTGATTGAAATTTCTTTTAAAACTTATAAAACATTCTGGTATTTTCATATGGAAAAGTCTTCAGTTTTACCGGCAGACTGACTCTAACTTTGTCTTGTAAACTATGTGGAAGTTCCTCTCGGTGCAAAGCGGCAGAACAAAGCTACTGTACAATAAGGTGTGAGTTTTTGTGTGTGTGTGTGGATGTGTTAATCCACAGTCTAATCCTCGGAATGAAAAGGGCTTTGACTTCCAGCAGCCCAGAGGTTGGACGGAGCAGGGCACAGGGCCACTCAGCCGTTGTGTCGCAGCTATGTGTGGAGACAGAGGGAAACAGAGAGATTACATCCTACAGTGGTCTGAAATGTCACGCTCAATGGCATATGATTGAGCAACAGAACACACTTTTTTTTCTTGCATCATTGCATTTATATTTCTGAGATTAAAAAACAAGATATTTTTTTTTACAATGTTTCAAGTTGATTCTCATTCAGTTGCCACCTTATTCCAGTCAGGGGTTGCTTGTGACGCAGCGCCTTAGGGCCTTAGGCAGCTCCATGTTGTCCAAGACTGCCTCACAGCATCCAGAAACCTGATTTATCCAGGGAACGTCTTCCTTCATATCTACCTCAGCAACTTCTTCAGCCAATCCTTAATGTATGCCTCAACAAGTCAATTTAATTATGCCCCCTCTTCGTCCCAAGAGTCGTTAGAATATCTTCAAGGCCTTTGCGATTACAAGTTTACAGAACAAACTTCTCTGGCCTCCAAGTAAATCTGACTGAAGCTCTGGAAGTGGAAGTGGAGGACCTATCTGTTTAGCTAGTCTATCCCACTTCCGACTCCCAAATGGTCAAATACTAGTTGACAACAATGACTGCTTTGGTCATTGCATTGATGGACCCTTATGCTTCAACATGTCCAGATTGTTCTAGTTGTTTGTAGTTCCTCCCAGTAAGCACACCTGTATGGAGACTACATATTCCCCCTGTTAGGACTGGCGACTAGTGTCCTGGTTGAACCTCGGCCTGAAGCCCATATTAGCTGGGATATGCTGCAGTCACCTGTGAGATAAATTAATTTTGACGTCAGACTGTCGTTATAAGATGAATTCGGGAATTGTAGCAGTTCAATCCTGATCTATTTTGGCAGCTACTGAGAGATCTAAAAGTAATAAATCAAGAGCAGTATGGAGACACAGAAGGCAGGGCCACGTCAAAGCGCTCACATCAGTTTCTAAGGCATTTTAACAAGGCCAGCTGTCTGCTACAGTGGTGCTGGAAGTAGCTCTAATAGCCCGCCTTTGTCAGATCTTTTCTGTCTGTGTCAAAGGATCCCAGATCACTGGTTGATAATGCTGGAAGCACTGACAAGCCAAAGTTTTACTGTAGACAGGCTGGCCATTGTAGCTAGAAAGAGAAAGTTGGCCTGATAAATTTAATATCATATTTTCATTGGCCTGTGTAAAAAAAAAAGCTACAAAGGTTTTCACCTTTTGATTCTCTCTTGACAGATGGTGTGTTCTGGTAGTGGGTGTCTTTGTGTTTGTCTTTCCTGCCATAGATTAGGTAGCACATAACATGGCTTGGGAGGTATTGTTTGCTAATGGTAACCCACACAACCTGCATGTGGCAACAAGTTTTTGCCTCCGAGAAATCCGGATTGCATGTATCTTTTCTAATTACACATCTTACAAAGGTTCCAACATCGCCTGCTAAATCCTTAACAAAATAGCTCTGGGTGCGCATGGCTTCTGAGGGGATTGTGCTACAACACGCCTCTTCAATGGATTTTGATTGACAAAGTGGAGTCGTGGAGTACAGCAGCACTCCCGAATGCTCCCGACTGGCTTCCCTGGTTGCAGCGGCGATAGGGCCTGGGCGAGATGGGAGAAGATGAGTGCTGTAGATACAAGATAATGCCGTACGGGGGAAGCGCGCCCTCAGTCAATTGAAAAGCTGTCAGGGCGCAGGTGCATACAAGCTACAAGCAGCAGATAAGAGCTAACTCCAGTGTCTCCAGTGTTTTCGCAGAGCTCGCACCCTTCTCCTCCTTGTTATCCTTTTCTTTCTACTCCGTCGCCGCGCCGGTATTAATCAAAGCGGTAAAATAGTCGGGGAATGCGTGCCCTCTAACATGTCAAAAGCCATTTCCTGCCTGGATAGATAAGGATGGACCTGTTTACCTCAGTCTGTATGGGTCTCTGTGGAGTAGGGTTTCTCTTGGGAGCAGCCGAGTCAGGCCTAACTCAGCTTCGCCCACTCTGGAAATTGAATAGGTTCTTTTTTAGCATGTGGAACTCTCAAAATCCTTTCATTTCTAAACTGAGTACGATTTCTACAAATGCTTAGTCCTAGTTTTCAACTGTTGTAATTAGCTGCCTTCTTTCAAGAGAACAAAAAAAAACAGAATATCTTTAAACATAGATAGTACAGCTTGCCTTTAACTAGTACACCATGTCAGTTAAATGACAGTTTTAACAATTAGTGATTGTCATTTTATATATAACTTGTTCAACTCTTAAAGGGCACATTCACACCTGGATCTGTTTGGTCCAGACCAACCTGGAAAGTCTGAAAGTCTGGACCAGAGTTTCAGATGTGAAAGCTCAATCGGACCATGGTTTGGACCAAACAGCAGATGACTTTCCCAATTGTTAATATAGCGAAATAAACAGGTCTGAAACAGTATACCAGGTATTGACTTCTTTGTCAACTTTATGTACTTAGTTATGGTATACTATAGGAATTATTGCTCCCTGCATTTGACCCAAGCTTAGTTGCTACTGGGGCAAATTGTGGGCAACCCCAGTGTAGTACCCGGGAAGTGAGGCAATTAGTCAGATGTACCTAGTTGCAGAATAAGCCTATTGTGTGGCTGAAGGACAGTAGACCAGTTAAATGGCTGAACTTAAATGTAGCCTGAGCAAACTTCCATCCAAACAAACTTACAGCTTATATATTCAATGAATAAATTGGACTAAGCTCTCATTTTGCCCATTTGTTTAGTTCTCAACAAGAATCCTTCACTTTTTGACTGTATATAATGTCTGAAGAGAAACATCTTTAGCATTGAAAGTCCTAATAAGAATTTCAATGTGCTGCTATTCTACTACACACAAAACCTTTGTAATCAGCCGGAGACACATTTTTAATAGCCTTAATAGAACATATGCACAACGTGGAGGCTTACAAGTGCTCAATTAATTTTAACTCTATACAATATTGGATTTTAGCGTCCGCCTCCTACTTTGTCTTAGATGTTAACAGGATTTTTTAATTAGTCAGCCAAAGATACTAGGACTTTGTAGCTAAAATAAAATAGACAAACAATGCTTCAAATGTATAGCCAAACCCATTAAGCAAAACACAAGCCCATCAGTGCAAGTCGCGGAGAATCGTGGTTTAGCCGCGATAAAAGCATCTTCCTTATCGCCGTTGTGTTTTTTGCCAGGGCCTTTTGTAGTTGATGTGTTTTGTGTCTGTTTTGCTAATTTCTCCCCTTTCATTTAGCCTCTTTGTTTTTTAAGCCCAAATCTGAGGCCTGTGTGTTGCGAAAGATTTAAAGTGATGGGCAGCACCGCTAATTAGCCGCTAATCTCGCTGTTTATGTTTTTTTTATATATATATTTGATTCCTAAATGCTGTCCCCTAAAAACCGAGGGATTCCAAACATAAAAGTGGTTTGCTGGTAGAAAAAAAATACAACCATGGTGAATTGAATGTTGCCAATTCTGCAATCTTGTACTAATTGTATTATTTTGTTATTTGTATTTTTTTTTATTTACTGTTGTGTTTTGGGTTGGTTTTTTTGCATATATATTTTGTCAGTGCACTTGATTTTGCATATGCACATCTTCACATCTACATTTGAGTCTGCATTCTGTCAGTTGTCATCTCTACAAATTCTGCTAATCTGAAAATCTGGACATGGAGAAGAGCAACACATCTCTAGTGGAAAGAATGGCCACATCCATTTACCATCTTTGTTGGCTAAACCTATGGAGAGATGTCTACTCTTTGTCATTATTTTGCAGTGCTGTATGTTGCCATTGTGACAGACTGGTGACATCAGGGGTAAATCCATGCTCTGTCCTCTACTCCAGCACCATCTCCACAGCGCTTTCTGACTTCGTCACCTGCAGACAGTGCTGTTATTTGTTTGTGTACATGTGAATTAGCCCAAATAGGGAATTCTGATTTGCTATAAAAAAGAGGATTTTGCTGTCTAGATAGACACTATTTAATAGGTCTAATGTGTTTGACAGCTCGAAAGCATTGTTATATTTTTGCCTTTTATTATTGGCCACTTTGGAGCCTATTGAATATATAGTCTGTTTTTGGTGTGTCACTATCACAAGCCACAGAGTTTTGTTTTAACACTAGCGTTTTTGTTGTGTAAATGGAAATTAGCGCGACTCGAGTTTGAGAGTTCTTTTTCATAACTCAAAACTCAAGGCTTTAGGTCGCAAGTCCTCAGTGAGTCACAAGTCCCGGTATGTGAGAAGTGACAGCAAAACGCAAGATTACTTTACTATGAATATATTGTACTCTATTACTCTTAGCTGTTTAATGTCGAACTTTTACTACATCATTTTACACAAGTGGCTGCTACCAGATTACCAGATTATATTAAACATGAGGAAAAAACATCATGTCCACTCCATCCCAACATAAATGACTATTTCTCCGAAAAGTCCTCTGCTCAATGGACCATATCCGTCACTACTCCGCTCCACTTCTCCGGATTCCTCCTTTTCTATTTATTTCCTCTATAAGCTTCTCTGTTAATATTGTTGATTTAAGACCTGACCTTCCATTTGCTGTGGCATGCGGACGCAGCTTTAGCTTTCACTGCCAATTTTCTGCTTCAAGCGCCTTTAATAAACCGGCGCGGCGCTATCGGGACGCGGCAGTTTTCCCTGATGAAGGCCATTTATTTCCAAATTAAAGCCGAGTTCCTTATCTCCCACGGCCTCAAACGCAGCGCAGATAAAGACAGCTAGCTTTGGTGTCCTCCTCTTTATGTGGTGTTGAGAGAGAGGGATTAGCCGGACCATTTGGATCTGATAGGCTGCCATTAGTTGAAAGAACATCACTGGATACATCGTTTTATTTTCTCATCTTTTATCTGGCTTCTGGCTTTATTCTTTGGTGGTTTTCTGCTTTAAACCACCATCACTTACGGACAGATAAACGGCACTGTGATACTGGCGTGTGTGGGTAATTGAAATGATGGAGTTAGTCCTGCTTTGAATCAAAGTGGAAGTCCAGTCAAAAGTCCACACTATGACATAAGCCTATAGGAAAATATTTGATTCATGTGTTCGTAAGGTAAGAAAAGGTTTTGTTGGGAAATTGTTTTGTCTGATAAACTTTTTATAACCTGCTGTCATTTTCACACAAGCTTTGTCGACTTGAAAGAAAGATAATAAGACCGAACTAAAGCAAATTGCCACTTGCTTATGTGTTCCACTCCATGCAACAATTGAATAACTTTTTAATATCAATCGTTTTCTAAATCAAAAAAGTGTAACATTTTTGTCATGGGCCTTTTGTCTTCTCACATTGTGGTAGTAAACAATATTTGGTTCTCAATATTCATACCTGGTTGAATAAATACAAACTTTATCCGGAATCTATGTCAATGGTTTTATACTAAATACCTCTATGAAGACTAAAACAAATTTTTGATTTAGTGTCATTTATCCTGCTACTCTGCGTAACAGTTCAAAAGCTTCAGATTGAAATCTTTAGCATTTGATCACGTCTCATTTTTCTTACCTGCGTGGGTGCACTTCATCAGTCAGCTCCCTTTACACTACAGCCACTGCAGAGCTGTCATAGTTAACAATCACACAGACCGACAATAACAATTAGAACTGTACCCGCATTCGAATATAAGCCCCTCTAAATCACTCCCTCCCAGCACGCTTTTCTCTCCGAGCCCACCCACTCAATTAAAAGGCATTTAGCGTTAATTGCGATGAAGTGTTATGCTCGGTGCCGTCGTTAAACAGGTTGCAGTGGGTGTAGATGCTAATTGTTTTTTCATCTTTGTCTCACTTCATTTAATCAAGTTTTTCTTTAAAAACAGATTATTTTTAACTGTGCAGAATTTCTTTTGTTCTGTGGTGAACAAAAGATGCATTGTGGAGTCATTCGCTGTAACTACTGTTTGGTGCGATCTTTCAATGTGGAGTTTTATTCCTAGTGTTTGGACATAGAGTTCTTTAAATGTATTTTATATATTTATTATTATTATTATTATTATTATTTTACTATAATTGTATTGTAAAAGAGTAAAAATAATAATTATAATATAGCAAATCAAATTGGGGATAGTGGAATAATTTGTCAATCTAAATTTGGGTGTTATCTCAGCCCTATGACTACCTGGTGTAGTGTACCCAGGCTGTACGGGGGAAGCGCGCCCTCAGTTGCACTGAATACTTTACAACCATAGCTTTGGCTTACCACATCATCATTTTTAGGTACAGGGAATCAATAGGGCTCTACCAGTATCTTAGGGCTGCTGTATTTATTTACCCATAAAGGTCTATGGGCTTTTGCTCCAAGAAACCAGGTCTACACCAGGTCTAAACTAGGACTAAACTGGGACTGGACCAAGTCCAAACTAGGTCTAAACAAGGCCTAAACCAGGACTGAACCAGATCTGACCTTTTACGACAAATAAATGGACTTCTGACATACATTGTAGTATCTATTTATGTAGCATATAAACTTATAATTTTAACGGCAATGTTTCAGAATTATATGGCTCTATCTGCACATTCCCAAAAACCATATTAGGAATATTTCGACTGTTTTTTAATTGCTCTTTTGAACTTTAAATAAAAAGGCTTTTGTTCTGTGTTTACTAGTCAGAATGCAATTCTAAGGAGACAAGCTCTTAAATTCTTCATTATTACAGGATAATTATAGATGTTTGCGAGACTAATGCTGCACAAGATAATACTATGTCTAATTCTGTAAGAGAACACTACAGTATACGGTCCAAAGATAGTCAGAAAAATCTATTCATGATTAGAATTTGCACATTTTACTTTGACCACAAAATTTGTATCAGTTTGAGGTCACAGTCGTATATTGTTGTAAACACTTCCCATCTGGGCAATTCCACTCCATTCAAACACTGCATATTTTCAGATGAATAAAAGTAAATGAATTGCCATTTACAAACACTTGGGCGGCGACACAAAAAAATTATGTACCCTTCAATTCAAACCCCTCCAAAGAGCCTGAAGAGTGTCCAACTCCCAAGTATGCTTTTGTTGTCTTAACTGTGCACTTGTATTACAGTGTACACTTAGCAATTAAAGTCGACCTCTCAAACAAGCCCCATTCATACATACACCAGCTGCTGCATTCATGACATATTTGTATATAGAAATTATTTGTATTCTTCTCTTTGTCCCTTGCATTATATTGTCTAAGAAATATGAAGCATTAGGCTGTTCATTCAGGGCCTTATTATCTCCCACTGTTGTTTTTAATTACACTTAAATTGAAGACTAGTTTATTGTGTCTTATCATTGCAGGTTATTTGTAGATTTTTGCACACCACCTTTTTGTTTTTTAATTATAACAGAGGAATAATCTTTTGTTTTGGTACCTGAACAGCAAGCTTCAGGTGCAATCAAAAGATTGATACCATAGTTAATATTACATCATTTTGTTGTGGTAATTCTACTGCATGGTGAAAGGTAGGGCAGCACTGTTTACTATGGACATGATTTACTTTAATGATTTGCTTAAGATGTCAAAAGAATACAATAATGTCCAAACTTGAGTGGCCTTATTTCAAAGTTTGAATCTTGTGCTTATTACCACTGACTGACTGGAGCCTCTGCTAGCAGCTATGGGCCAATGGGTACAATCTGAACAGTGGGCAGTTAGAATCAGGGCGGACACACACTAGGAAACAACAAGTCACAGTTATAGTCCAACACTATTGGTAATATGTCACAACGAGTTAAGAATATCTGGTGAAAATGTTAATTCCACAGTCACATTAAAACATTTTTTGAAAGTAGGCTAATTCCAGGTAGAATCAGGTAATAGTGATGTATAGGTTATGTTGCATTTCTGTATTCTCACCCAACCATTTCCCTAACGTTGGTGACGAAGATATCCTAGTAGATGCAGGACAGAAGCTAGAGTACAAAGAGAAAGGCCTGAGAAACTGGCCTGAGGATTTTTTGTTGGTTTTTACCACGATTCTCTGTAAATTGTAGAGATTGTCGTTAAACTGCATTATTTGAAAAAAAGTTAAACTCAGGTACCCCCCTTTCCCTCAGCCTCCCACTGTCTCGCACAAAGAGTACACACAGCCTTGTACCTACACAAACCAGGAAGCGTCAGAATAACGAGCAGCGGCCTGGAGTTGGCATTTAATGCAGTACGTTTAACTAATTCATAAAAATAATTGTGAATAAGATAAGACATAAAACATCAACTTCCTCACGTTATTCCTGACAGATTGTAGTTGTTTTATCTAATAGATGTATTGGAGCGCTTATGTCCAGTGAAAGTATGTTTGGTTAAACAAACATATCCCAGGGTTTAAAACAAAAACCCCTAAATTACAGCCCACAGATGGTCTCCTCAGATCACTTCTGTTCTAATGATTGACCAATTTTTTTTTTTCTCATATACAAGGGAAAAAAACAAGTAGTGCAGCTTTAAGTTAAAAACATGTACTTAATGTACTGTATTTTCCGCACTATAAGGCACACTTAAAAGCCTTTAATTTTTTCAAAAACCAACAGTGCGCCTTATAATCCAGAGCGCCTTATATATGGATTAATTCTGGTTGAGTTTACTGACCTCCAAGCGATTTTGTGTCACACAGTGCTCAAGGCGCTCCGTCAAAATGTTTTGGTACGACTTCGGTAAACTGCAAAGCTCCGAGTCAGGAGCGTCGGAGTACTATGCTTCACCATAATATTAGTAGTGTATTATGATTAGTGTTTAAATATGACCCCAAAATGGCACCTGTCAAGAGACGCGCTTACGACGTGTTATAACTGAATAAATTTAAGTTATTGTGAATACGCTAATGTTTGATTTAGCGTTATCAGACTGTGTTTTTTTTCCGTGTTACAACTGAACAAGGTTGAAAGTTATTGTGAATACACCCAATAACGTTTGAACAATGTTGACAGTTATTGTGAATGTGTTTGACTGTTTTGTTTCGCTTAATGCTCCTTATGGTCCAGTGCGCCTTATATATGAAAAAAAAGTCTGAAAATAAACCATTCATTTACAGTGCGCCTATAATCCAGTGCACCCTATAGTGCGGAAAATACGGTATGTGCAATTATTACAGTTACTAATTAATTATTCTCCTCTTTTTGTCTTTTTCTACAGTCCTCGTAACACACAACCAGTCTGTCCGGGCCTTCAAGCTCAGATCCTATCCTGCTATAGAGACAACGATGACCAGACGCTCAAATGTTCAGACCTGGCCAAAGAGTATATGAAATGTATCCAAGCTGCCAAAAAGGTATGAAACACAAGACTGGTAAATTTATGCACAATATTTTTTTGAATTTAATTCCGAATGCTTTTAAGTCCAAATGCCCTCAATGTTAATTATCGGCGTGACATTCAAAAGTAATGTCATATGCAAAAGCTCAAAGAGTCGATGATTTATGGACGTTTGGCGGCTAACAATGCATTCGGAGTGGTGGCTTTTGAAGTTCCCCACTGAGAGAGATAGATGTTTTTATATCCAGCGCTGCTTCATGTCTGATGTAAAAGAAAGAAATAGTTTTTTTCCCCCTTCCTTCGTGCTGTCAAAATTGTTCTGGGGGAGTTCTGAACAAAGCCACAAATCAGATTGATAGCATTCGGAGCGCTGTCACTTTAAGTTTTACATAAAAAAACATCTTGTCATTAGAAGCAATTTTCAGAGTCTGATGTAAAAGCGTGAAATGCAAGTTCTCTCTCCAAGACTGGTGCTGGATAGCTTGACTTGTTTTTGCTACACCAGTGCGTATGACATTCTTTTTTGTTTTGGTAAGTTGCTGTAGAATGCTTGTCACATCTTGTCATTTGCAGGTTGCTGAAGTTCACAAGACACAATTGTTTAAAATGAGTAAGAAGGAGAGTAGGTTGTTATGAGAAAATGTGTACTTGATGTTTTGTGGTTGACACTTTTGTTTTAAAAAGGAAGTAGTACCAAGACTGGGGTGTCAAAACTTTTACCATAGAGGGCCATATATGACCATGTTCAACGCCCTCTGTTCTGCATTGACACACTATTTGGGAACCATTGGTCAAAACAATATAAATTTCCAGTCTACTTTGCAAGTTGCTATATTTGGACATGTTTGGTTGCTTGTGTATCTTGCAACTTGTAGGGAAGGCACACTGTAAAATGTACGATGCACTGATACAACTGTCCAACTTACCATTTTAATGTAGTAACTTTAAAAAAAAAAAACACCATTGGACATGTTTCCTTATACTTCTGATTTAAAGCTGCAGAATCCATATTTACCTACCCCCTTTAGTAAAACTTAACCTTTCCCTTGATAGACATTGTTCTATTTTTTTAAAAAGTCCAAGAGCATCTCTGCACAAACTTCCAAATCCATCAAAACGTATCAAAACAGAAAAACGCTGGAGGACAGCTTAGTACAGTGTAGGTATTTGCAACCATACTGTGTCTCCCTTGCCTCATAACAGTCCGTTCACATCTTTGCCTTGCTCAGGGGTACTGCGGAACTTCCCCCGGCATACAGTAATACAACCGTGTCATAATCAGCCTGCTGTGACTTGATTCCTTTTTCCCTCTAATGTCGCTACGTGTGTGCACTTTTAATGGCTAGCACGTCTTTGTATCTTGTACACCTATAGGATGCCCCTGCTTGCGTCTAGCCCTTTAGCTGGTGCGAGATAACGAACAGTGAAAGGCAAGACTCTTTGAACCCTTGCCTTTAAAAACAGCCGAGCACATCATACACAATTTGTGTTCGGGCTAGCTCGGTGCATGCGTAGTCCGCCGTAACCTCCACATCAAGGTCTTCTCCTGATTAGCCCCGAGGCAGCTCTCTGACTTTCACCCCGTCAATTTGAAAAGTTTACCAAAGTTTTTGCTGCCGTTTGTGTGTCTTTAAAAGCTGTCACAGTTAGTTTGGATACTGCTGACAACTTATTTTTTTTTATCCGCAAACCCTCCTGAGTTGGTGTGTCGAAGGATAGAGCAGAATGGTCGGACTAATTGGTTTGAAGATTTATGAAATATTTATCAATTTTATTTAAAGTCTTCTGATATGAGGCTGGTTGTACAGACTGGTTTGAAATACAGTATATTGCATCAGAAGTTGTTTATGGAAATCTAGAACTTTGAAAAACTCAGCAAACTTTGGATATAAACAATGTGCTTGAAGTGATAGTGTGCCCACCATCATAGATTAAGTCATTTCTGGTTTTTAATTATGTTTATTATTAGCCTGTGGCACATTCTGTCTGTTGTTAATATGTGTTGGATAATAAGATAAACACAAATAATGGAAGTATAAACTAATATAGGATGAAAAACAAATGTAAGCTGTAATTAACCTGATGTCCCTGAAGTTTTTTATGTTTTGTTTGTTTGACAAGTTGTACTGACCCCTGGTGATCGGAGTTCGTATTTTTGTTTTGTTTTCTCCACCAAGCACAAACGTTGACATAGTTACACTATTACTACGTCTTCAGGTTCGGGTTTCTTTTTTCATACTTGTAGGTAGATTAGGTTTGCCGTACAATAGAGAGCGACGTACCACACAATTTAATATAAATAAAAACAGTAAAAACAACCAAGATTAAAGTGCTGAGGATGAATTGTTCTTAGTGGATTATTGCTGCAGGAACAAAACTGTTTAAATGTCTTTGTTCTACATTTTAGAACAGAAAATCTTTGAGCAGATGGTAGGAGCTGAAACGGGTCGTTCAGAGGGTGGGATTGATCATGGCTAATGCTAGAGCCTAACTGCTGTAACAGTCTTGTATAAAGTGAGTCTAGGCTCAGCTGTGACTGTTCTATTAGCTTACTTGCCCATTTCACTATCTGATTTAGTGAGTTCTTGTTCTTGATTGTTACTGCCCAAACCACTACTACTGGTTCAAGATTTCAAATTTTGTTGCAAATGAACCCTATCTCACAAAAGTACTGAATCCTAAAACATTCTTGAATCTAGACAGTGCTGCAGATACGCCATCATCATACGCTCATCTTTCTTTTGCTAAGACGTTAACAAACAGACCAACAAACAAGACCTTTTCAGTGATTGACTTTAATTATCATGTACAGCCCAATTTACATGTTTTAGCATGAAATGAAAAGACTTTAAGGAAATAGCGTTCCTCCTAAAGGGAATGGTGTGATCTTTCCTTGGACTGGCTGAAGGAAATTTGCATTGTCTAATATGAATGCCTTGGTGGAGGTCTCCAGTCTATCAAGTTGTTTAGATCATTCACTTTTTTAATCACAGCTTTGTTTGATTAGTGGTTGCACAAATCACCAACTTATATGCATACTTTTCCCCCAACGAGTTCACTTTTTTCCCCAGCGCACTTTGTGACATTGCCTATATGCAATTTAATTATCAATACTATTTTTCCTCCAGCTATAGAGGTTGACCTTTTCACACATAACAAATATGTTTTCATAGTTCTTATATTGTCAGCCCTTCTGCCTTGTTTGTCAATGTCATCTTGACCATTATGTGGTTTTCCTTTTTTGTCTCGGCAGTATGCATCACAGCAAACTTTAGCTCATAAACAAACTTTTTCTCTTTTAATCTTCCGAACCGAGAAACACACTCTCCCTTGTTCTTTACCTTGCCTAAATTTCCTCCGACCGCTGCGGGTGAAGGTACGTTTTGCTTTTTAAGTTAATCAAAGCGAATCTGAAAAAAGTCGTCCATGGACTCAAAGCAGCTGACATTGTTTGTTTGATCCTCTTTGAATGACTGAAAGATGACTTAATTTGAAGCGAATTTTGGCTTCCTCTTTTTGTTTTGGTCTTAGACAGAAGTCCACACGGAGCTGGTTTTGATCAGTGTACTCAGCGGGTCAGTGGACAAACCGGCGTATCTTCCATGCCGCGCCATTGCTACTATTCTTTGCATGTTGGTGTGTCTTTGACGGCAAATGAGGAAAGACCCCCACAGCTTCCCGTCATTATTTTGTGGACGATTTTAGCCTGACCACTGTCCCGCTCTGGGGATTCACAGTCATTTAGCAGTCCGTAGTTACACACGCACACACACACACACACACATACACATAGACACATAAGCGGTGTGGGGCCCGGAGGGGATTCTCAAGTGATTTAGCTCCAATCTCTGAGAGGTTGTCTACGATGCGTATCAATGTCAGAGGCACTGAGAGAAGGGGAAAAGATGGACAGATAGAGAATGAGGACGAAGAGAGAGTATGGAAAATGTAATGGGGTTTGAAACAGAAGAGGAGTATAGTTTTGATCATTTTGGCAATCAGAGTTTAGTTACACCTTTAATACATTTTATACAAAACTGCAAAAGCCCAAGGTGTAAGGAGACAAGGGCCACACAGCAGGTTTTCACTATGTGCCCCCTAAATAAATGAAATAACAAACTGGGTGTTCTCAGTGAGTGGAGAGAGAATCTTAGCAACACAATTTTCAGAGGCCTAATAATGAGAATCCACAGCCAAAGTGAAGCTACAATCTACTGGATGTTAAAGACTTAGTTTTGAATCGATTGTGTACACAATACAAATTTTCAACACAGTTTTAATACTTGGACTTGAAGCTTTCAATTTGATTTAATCTTGGTCCAGCTCAATTTTAGTACTTACTACACAAGGTATAGCTAAAGAGGTTATATAATTATGGTTAAGGTATACTCTCCCTTTAGGGAAATTTGATAAATCCTTCAATGGCGCTGGAGTAACCTTTCAGGAGTAGTGGGTGACTTTATTGGTGCGCCCAGGGACTCTTGGACAAGGATCTTGGTCAGAAGGTACTTAACTGGGGGACAAGCCTATTGAACCTGGGACCTTCTTGCTGATGACCTTGTACAATATATTTTTTATTAATGGCTGTTTTCAAACGGTATGACATCTGTTCCAGTGTAGTTTTTGTGGTCTAGTAAGTAGAGAATATTTTTCTGGTAACTTTTTCTTTTCAGTACACACAGTTGAAGTATGTACCGAAGCCAAAACCTGCAGTAATGTGGACATCCGGGATATAGAGACACAGAACTGACTTAGGAATATAGAAAAACAGAACTGACTTGGTTGAATCTTAAGAGATGACAGCTCCTGTCCAGTCATAAATATATTTTAGTAGCTGTAAGGTCAGGATGCGTTCAGGCTCCAAGTTAATGTCAGAAAATCTAACAGCAGTATTTTCTCCTTCAGCATCACCACTACACACACACACACACACACACACACACTCACACACACACACACACGCACACACACACACACACACACACACACACACACACACACACACACATACATCTATACAACCAGAGTCCTGCTGAGTTCAAGACAAAGGCTTTGGGGAGTTCCACCAAGAGTGAAACTGTCAGTCTGGTTAGAGGAAAAACCTGAAGAGAGTTAGAAAAATCACAGCACAAATAAACAATACTTACAATATACTTACTCTGTCGAATAAAGTCATTGTTGGTGTTTTACTCTGAAGAAGCAATAAATGTATATGTATTGCTAGCTGGCATGCGCTTGTGTACGTGTACCTGGGAAGTATATTATTAGACATATAAGTTGTCCCAAATATATTCAAGTTTTAAGGACTTGACAATGGAAGACTCAACATCTGTATTGGTCAATATTCACAATGTTGACTGACATCACTGTCGCCCTATATAGTGTAGAGGCAAAAAGGCTAGTTTGCTAAACCAAACAAATTGATATGTCTTCACTTCTAATACATGTAGCCTATATTTTACACCAGAATATGAAAAAGCTAGGATTCTTTATTGGTATAACACATAGAAAACATAGCATATAGCATAGCATAGCAAAACATATTCACATAATATTGGTATCAGAATCAGTATTAGCCAAAATGGTAATTGAAATATTGATACTGGCCTCGATGTTTTCATTTCGATGCATCCTTCCCCATAAAGCTAATAGCTGAAATAACTTTGATAAATGTATGCTAACATCTCATACAGGATTCTTCCCCTTGGCAGAGTCAATTTTATTAGCAACTGTACCAACATAGCTTCTAAACAGTTTAATCTCGTGGGCATTCCACACTTTTTTGCTAGCTAATGCATTGCCTTACTAATTTATCCATTCCATTATGTGATTAAAGCTATGATCAGTTGTTTGTATTTTCTCCTCTACAACAGATACAGTATGTCCGAGTAGTGTATACTTAAGTAGTTTTTTGTTGGTTTTACAGTGACCTCTGCAGCTCGCTCGCTTAGCTGTCCACACCTGACAGCCATCACCACTCCCAGCCTATGTAGGTGGACCTGCTGATGAGATGTCTGCCAAGAATACAGTTTTGCCAAAATAACCCAGCATTCTACCATGGACGGTCCCTCTCCAAACCTTAACACCTCTTTCTTCTGTCCATTAGTTTATAATTTAAATCTGACTGGGTCGTTCGGCATAGGACTTGAGGCTGAAATTGTGAAAAAGTGACACTTGTGGCAGCTGGCCTGTCAGGTGTACTGTTTTAAACACCACTTAATATATTTCTACTGCGGAGTAAAGCTGGAGCATGCTGAGTGGCAGGATTAGCATATGAATGATTACATATTGCATTTGAATATGGATTGCTTAATTAATTAATTAATTACAAAAAAATTAAGTTGGTCAAAATGGTGTTGGGTTTGAAATTTAAGAGATTTCATATTTTGCAATGCATGAGATGGCATGAGATGGCAACCTCTTCCATAAAATGTAATAGGTGGTGTAACTGTCAGCACACTGCCAGTTTGGAAAAGGAAGCAGCCCTCGGAGAGTTTTGGAATAAAAGTGGTGAACAAACCTATTTTTCGAATGTAACATTTTTTTATATTTATTTTTCTCTTCTTTTGTGTGAGTTTCTAACCCCTAATTCATACCAAGAGGAGAGCGGCGTAGAACAGCAGCGGAACTGCAGCCTCTGGTGAACTGTTCTCTGTTGTAATCAGTCAGGCAATTCACACGGCGGACTTTCAGGCACGGCTCACCGATGACTCCAGATATGATTGAAACCTATTTCAAGCGGGGCTGCTCCGTCAATATCCAGAGATAATGGTGGCCAAACAGGAAGTATAGGCCCGAAGTTACGAAAATAAAACTTCCACTACCCTTTCAAAATAAAAGCATGGAAGCACATAGCTGTGAAATAAACATCGAGGCATCGCTGTACGAGATAATTTAGTTGATTTATGACTCCAGGCATGTGTTTTACGAGGATTATACACAGAAAGAGAAGGCATGGGACTGTATGACACAGCTTTTGGGGGTAAGTAATTCATTGCACAAGTATAAAGGCTTAGGTTTAGCTGCAGAGATGCCCCAGTGTTGCATCCATCTTGTCAAATAGGTTTGTTTTGCCTTTATTTTTTTACCCAGATCACCGAGTAAATGTAAAATACAGAAGGCAGATACACACGTCTGTGTGAATTGCTGATTTTGATGTGACGTGTGTGAAACGTTCTGCTGAAGTTCCATTTGGTGTAAATTCGGGGTAAATGCAACACTATCAGAGAGAGACACGTGGATAACTTGAGCAACTCTTTCCAAGCTGGGAATCAAACCTCTATTTATTATTTTTACATGTGGTTTCACCTAATGCCAACTTTTAAGAAATCTAGCTGGCTCAATTGATCTAATTATGTATACGAATATTTTGTCTATTGCATGGTGGCGCAGTGGTTAGCAGCACTCCTTTTTTTTTTACCTCACAGCAAGGCGGTCTCAGGTTTGTTTCTCAGACCAGATTGGGCCTTTCTATTTACAGGTGCATGTTTTTCCCCTAATAAAACATATGGGTCAGGTAGGTCCATAGTAGTGGCGAGCTCAGTTGCAGCAGCAGGACTAATACTCCATCTAATAAGGCACAATCTTTATGAAGTAGAACTATGCCAATTGTCACCTACACAGAAAAATGTCCAGATTTTATGCCTGTATTTCACAGTGGTAGTATTCCTGGAGTGCTGGACTTAAGCCAGTGCAGAATCTCCGACGCGTGCTATAGCATTTTGAGAAACCCTGTTGATTCAAAACAGCCCAATGCATTGTGACCTATTCTCTGGCATGCTTAGTGCGCAAGTCCGATTCCCCACAGACGGCGCACTGGATGATAAGCTCTGAAGAAAATAGTTTCATCAAGTGGAGATAAGTTCAAAGCAAACCCCCATTGACAGCACAGATATACTGATAACAAGCTCCTATCTGTGATCATCTGAATGCACACAAACATCAACAAAGCCGGCGAGTCCCAGCGGTAAAACCCTGATATTGATTTTTTTTTTATTCTTATTCTTTTTTTTTTTTTACCTCACTTTTAGCGTTGATTGAACAGGAGTCATGCCGATGTGGAGATCACAGTTCCCCACCACCGGATAACACAATAGACAAACAGACTTTAGAATATTACAAATACAAGGTCAGGGCAAACAAAGTGCCTTCTTAAATAACATATGCTGCAGATGTAAACAGTGAGAGGGAGAATGAGCAGGGTGGTCAGGGGTACAGAAAATAAAGAATAGAAATAGTACCACGATGCATAGGATGGGTACAGATGTTTTTATTGAGTGTTCAATCATATTTAACAAACAAAAACCATCCCTCTGGACCATCTTGAGTTAATTTATCATCAGATGAATTTTGTATTGCACATGATATAGGATTGCACATACATGATACATTCAAATAGTGCGGCAGCAGTAAACATATTACGTAAAGTGATTTAGTGGGGCTGGGCTTGATCATTTAGGTGAACGAGGGTCTCACTTACCTCCCTGTAACTTCAGTGGTTGTTAGAGCCGATCATGAGCCCAATGTCCTAAGCCGATAAGGAATGGGTTGAATCCAATAGCTAGACCATTCTGGTAAACTTTTCACCGATGCTGTTTAAGGTGGGTAGCTGTTGCTGCCATTTTCTTATACATGTATTGAATAATCAATAAACATTTTCAAATATTTTAACCAGCCTTTCAAAATATGTCTCCAAAAGTATATATCAGGAAGGTAAACTAAACCAAGATTTACCAAGGTCTTTACCCTAAATCAAGTTATACCAGGATTTTACCAGGATTTAACCAGAACTTACCAGGTCTAAAAAAGGACTAAACAAGAACAGATTTAGACTAGATCAAATACAGGCACCCCACCAGAAACTTGACCTGCAAAAGACTACTGAAGACAACTAAAGAGAGCCCAAGTACCACCAGTGGTACCCTTACCAAAGTTTGAGAAGCACTTTTGAGTTTTGGGAAAGCCAGTCCAAGCTCCTGTCAAATGGAGGCCTACATGCTTGGATATTGGTTAAACTGGCCGTTCTGGAGGAAGAGTGAGCATAGGGCTGAGGAAGAGGAGATGCAAAAAGAGGAGGAAAGATGGCAGCCCCCAGACAGTAGCGCTAATGAAGAAGAATGAGGGGCTTTAGCTGCTTACTGGACCCATACTGACCACACATAGCATATTTTTCACACTTTCCCTCAACTTTTAACACCAAATATTCAAACATATACTTTCTTAAACTATTGGCATAATTAAGGAACTGACTATTTTTATATTTGCACCAAATTCTGCACCGGAGTTCCAAATTAGCTGCTCTAATTGGGGCTAAAGTTGATGTGGTAAAAGATCAGATCCTTTGACTTTGTGTGTGACACAGACTCACTGGGCTTCCTGCCCACTCATGCTATAATTTCTTCAATCTTTGCAATTTTTTTTTTTAGAAGTAGGTTTCCCACTTCTTTTCATTTGATGTGGTTTATTATAAAGTGACGTTCATTTGGGCCACGGTAAGTTATTTCACTCCTCCCCGGCTCACAGCTAAAGGTCTGTTTGTGCCTCATTAGCTCTGGCTGCCTACGGGCATGAAAAAATAATAAATAAAAAGAAGGAATTCCAGTCCAGCACAAACGCTGATAAAGTCTTGGAGAAAAACAGTGGTATACCGGAATAGAGATGGGCTAATGACCAAAAGATGCAATGCAAAAAGTTTGAGATTTCATTCATGCTGTTTAATATTGATTGTATTCATCTTATTCAAAGAGAAAAATGAAATCTAGCACAGTAGTAGGTTTATTGTGTTTGCACAAAAATTTGTGGAAAATGTTGGGAAAAAATGTTTTGGAAGAAATCAAAGCTTTTCTCTTTCTCTCCCATTATTAACAAAACTGAGATGAATATTTGCTAAATGCTTTCTCAAGGCTCCAGACTGTGACCAAATCTCATATTTTGTGACCATTTTTTCAGTCTATATGAGTAGTTTTTCCCACCTGCTCGCACATGTGCGCACAGAAACTTTATTTAAAACAAGATCTAAATTAGACCATATTGTTTGTGTCACTGCTGTTGTCTCCCTACTTCTCTCTCTCTCTCCCCTTCACCTCACTGGGAGAGCGCAGCCAGACAACAGCACAGCCCTCTTGTGCTGGAAGCACTCAGAGAGTTTATAGTTTATTACTTTCAAACATTTTGTTTGTCAGTGAAACAATCTGATAATGGGATCTGGACTCTTTGAAAGGCAACAGACCGAATGAATTTGCCAATTAATAATTATGCATATTTACTGCACGCACATCAGCACTGGATCATTCATTAGATATCCGCAGGTTTCGATGTGACTTTAGTTCACTGCAAATCTGATCTGTGGGCATAGCAAAATAAGCAACACTTATTGAACAACTTGAATGCTACAGTTTGAGGTTGCCAGGTCTGTGAAAAAACAGCCTAATTTTGCCAGGTCAGTGAAAAAACTGTCCAATGCAGACTATGCCTACAAAACTATAGCCTATATCTCTTTGGGATTGCATTGCTATTATTGATTTATGTAAAAAAATATATACAAAAGAATTGAATAAGTACCTACAGCAAAGCAAACATATAAAACCACAGCATAATATCTAAAATGTGTTGAAACAGACTAACTGAGATGTCATTTGCACTTGCAGCTGAACGTTCTTTCACTTCAAAGCCTAATTTTTTTATTTATTTTAAGAAGCCGGCTTGGCTCATGTTACACAGAAAATAATCTGCTTTGCTTTGACAGGTCACTTTTTGGTTATACCCTTTGCTATAAATATGTGTGTCGTTTTGCTCCATTTTGGTGCCTCATTTATGGGGCATAGATATATATCTCTATATAAGATATACTTAACGTAAACACTGTTAACATTGCACTATAGTTTTGTGTATTTGTTGCTGATTGGGCAAAATGGGAGATTTTCATATATTTTGCTGCAGATCGATTGACGTTATGCGCTCCCTAAATTTCTGTTTCTGTTAGAGGCTACAGTGCTCCTGGCAAAAACAGTTAGTGTGTAAAAAAACATTTGGCATGGCAGAATTTACTCTTTTAACCATTCTAATCAAATCCCTAGTCAAAAACATACCTGGAGTTGTATTATGCCTAATTCATTTAGGAGCAATCCTAGTTTTACCACATCCTACTTTTTACTTTTACTTGAGTTGAAGTAGCAATACTAATACTTGGAAGGGTACTTATGCCCTCCTCTGAGTGCTCTCTAGATATAGGTTTTATATATATACAGTTGGGCGATTATGGCATCCAGCATGCTAGTCATTATCCGAGTCTGTGTCGTTGCTGTTACCTGGCAGTTCAGTGATGATTCCTGCCTTCGTTACGGTGAAGCATAGTATCGGTATGTATTACTCCGCGACGCTCCTGACTCCCAGAGCTTTGTAGTTTACCGAAGTCGTACCAAAACATTTTGACGGAGCGCCTTGTGACACAAAATCGCTTGGAGGTCAGTAAGCACAACCAAAATTAATCCATATATAAGGCGCTCTGGATTATAAAGTGCACTGTTGGTTTTTGAGAAAATCTAAGGTTTTTAAGTGCGCCTTATAGTGCGGAAAATACGGTAATTTTTGTTGAACATTGTAAAAGTTTTTTTTGCATGTTTATATATTGCTCAAATAAATCAAATGAATAGTATAATAGTTAGTTCTTGTGCCTTAATTTGTGAACTTTTATTTTTTCTTTTCTTTTTTTGACTGATTACAAAGAAATTTTAATACATCTTACAGTAAACACACATCAGGCAGTATTTTTGAAATATTACCACTGTTATTTGAGTAAAATAATTGGCTACTAGTCTACCCACCTCTGTTTGACCTAACCTTTGTATGAGCTCTAAATGCTTCTACATCCAGTAATGTAAGCTTTTAAATCTACTTGGAAAGCCGCTGCATTCAAGTCAAAAGTCAAAAGAGTTATCTTTTTATAGACACTATAAATACACAACTTGTGCATTCAGACTGTTGCAAGTGTGTTCCTAACTTTACAGACAAGTGCGTGCTTGTTACTGCTAGGGAAAGGGACGTAACATAAAGAAAAACCAAGATAAAATGAATACTAAAATTGAAAATGTATTAACCAAGATAGTATGGGTAAAGACTAACAAAAGGTGTCCCAAAAAGGGTTAAGTAATTAGGGTAAATAAATACAACATAAGGAGTCTCAAAATAGTAGAGTTTTAAAGGCAAAGTGTGAACCACAGATGATACTAAAATATACCAATGAGCCTAGTCAAATTAAATACGCAAAACATATTTCTCTGATTTCTTTGACGAGCAACAGACGAGAGAGACAGTCAAAGATACAGCAACCTACTGCCGGGCGTGTTGTCTACAGCCGCCCCGGCAATCGAGCGCATCCACCAATTACACGCCCGATAGGTGAAAAGACAGGTGTCGGGCCAACCAGCGCAGAGCGAGAACGAGGTCCTCCAATGTGGAAGAATGAATATATATAACGAAACAAAAAACAAACAGGTCGGGAAACAGAACAAAAGATGGAGAGAGAGAGAGCGCTCAGTGCTCTCTAGTTATTTTCTAATTGCATGTATATCTAATTATTTCAACTCAAGTGAGGGTCATTCAAATGCTTCTCCAGTATAGCTTTCTGGCTTGGTGCAGATAAAATTCTAGTCCGTTATATATTGTTTTCCATTTGAGTCACGAGCCGTCAGTGCTTGTTTTTAGGCTTGATTGCTTTTTTACAAGATGCATTTTGTACAAGCAGCGACTCGAAACAGTGAGTTCATGGTGTGTGAATGGGGAACGCAGAGGAACTGTAAGCTTTATTTGATTGTGAGCATTTGTTTTCATTACATCGGAAGGTTATGTCGCCGTGTGTTTTACAAATTCAACACATCCGACCCACAATGCTGTGATGCAAATACAAGATGTCAGCTCCTCCGTTCAGGACTCGACGAAAAGGAATGAATTAAAATGATGTGGAAGTGTCTTTTTGAAAAGGCAACACAACAATGGAGATTACAGCTAGTGTCTGGAAAGGAGTTTGTGCTTTTGTTTTAGTTAGCTGAAAGAAATACAACTTGCCAAGGAACAAAATGGTAGTAATACCGCAGCAGTTTTTGTGAGCTCTGTTTGCATTTTTTCTGGTGGCTTGCAATCACTCTGTTCAGTATAAAAACATTGCAGAGGACTAAAGAACTCAACAGTGTGTCATAATGTTCCATCTTGCAGGTAACACTCTTATAATGATGTTGAAGATAATTTGAAGTTGCAGGTTTATTTTGTGACAATGATAATGACAATGATATTATCACAAATGTGTCTGCACTTAACAAATAGGAATGACATTTAGTAAAAACAAAACAGAACAGAAAACATATTACTAGTCGAAGTTGGCCCAACGGTTTACTTGATAAACAGTGCTTTCAACGGTACAAGCGATACAAAATGAATGAAATGACTGAAACGCAGAAGCTTGGCGAATCATGGAGCAGTAATCCTATGTGTGAACGCGATAACTCAAAAATGAATTGCCAGATCAGTTTCAACTTTTAGACGGTTACATATCATGAAGACGCCAAACTGGATTGAGTTTGTTACTCCTGCAATTAATGACAATTAATTAATTAATGCCCTGAAGTAATTTAATTGATTAATTGATTAATCCTGCTGAACAAAAACAAAACTGCATGAATTTTAGCACAGTGATCCGGGCTAGTGTATATTTAATGTACATAGGCACATTTCAGAGGTCAAATAAAGAATGCCTTAACAACGTTTTTGACCACTATGGGACTCATTGGACACATTTACTTTGGCAGAGAGCAATGAAACTTGGTACAGTGATTCTCCACAGTGTACCCAACATACAATATTATTATGACCCCACCCTACAACAAACAGGAAGTGGGCCATTTCGGATTGAAATTGGGAAGTCAGGTATATTTGACAGCCTCTAGTTTGCTCAAAACCTGAAATACCTAATTACCTCCTGGCCCTGAATACGTCTGACCAATATGATGGCAGTATATAGCGCCCCCTATAGACTGAAAGAAGAATGTAGTTTTAGGGAAATTAACAAAATGTGGCAAAAAAACATTCTTCACAAACATCCTGACAAATCATAAAACTCAAATAGACCCTTCCCATGTTTGTCATGGTTTTGTGGCAGGGCCTCTTAAAATGCTTGTTAACAATATAAAAACCTTTAGAAATCACACAATGTCTGATTAAGGTGCCCAATGGTGCCATAGCAGTTGTGGCAGATGTATGGGGGCGTTTCACCGACATACACCTTGCTGTCAGGGAGGACAGCGTAGGCCTAGTTAGAAAGAAAGTTTGACCTGTTGGAACCTAATTATTATTTTTATTAAGTAGTCTCCACTGTGGTCTTTTTCGGCTAGAGTTCTACTTTTAAAATTTGATGATGACATGATAACTTAAGAGCGTAGATTTTCCAACTAGATTTGTTAATTAATTGCCTGATCAAATGTACTTAATAAAGATGCAGGTGTGTGTACATGTGTGAAAGGTCATCAGATAAAATTGTCACCGTCATAGACATTTGTTGGCAGACTAATAATAAAAAATGTTAACACATATTTTCTTCTTTTTGTCAGTTATGAAATAAATCTAATGTTTTTGACCTTGGCGCTTCTTTGTTTCTCACAGCTCAAGTACAAACCTAACCGGCGTCGAGTGTAAACTATGAGGCTCGTCGTTTTGTTTTGTCTCTTTTCATCTATCTTTAATGACTCTTCTTCATATGTCAGACGTGTTTTTCCCCTCTTAAAGAAACACCTTTCATCTTGTCCCTCTCTTGCAGTTTCCGGTTCTCTTTGTCTTGCTGCAATTTTTTTTTTTATCTCTCTCTGCAGTTGACATATTGATTCCATTTTCATACACTCGGCAGTTGTTCTCTCCATCATAAACCATCAACGCTACCTCTTTTCAAGACGCTATTGCTCAGCGCATGGCCAACCGCAACCAATCATCAGCGAGCGTTACACTCTGTCTCTTTTGTTGTCTTTTGAGCTCAACAAAGTTTTTTTTATTTGCCGTCGCTGTCGAAATTACAGGCCTTGTACATTTAGGTTTTTAGTGGTTGAATTAGACTTGTCTTGTTCTTTATTTCTCTTCAGGCACTTAAGTGTTTGGATAAATAGAGCGCAGACAGAAGGGTGATAGAAAACTCAAGCTTTAGAAATGTGAGCCATTTTCATTTGCACTCATTATGTGTCCAGGCGAATGTAGGCGCCAACATTGACAAGTGCGGTCTGAAGCTGACGCGACATGGAGACGTATGTGGGTTTCGCTTGATTTAATTTACCGTTTTCACTTCTATATTTTTCACAGATCTGAAATTAAATACATAAAATGAAAGCTCTCATGACGTAGACTCCATGTTCTATACGCGTACGGCTATATCCAGTCTATAATCATATGAAAACAGTTACTAACACTTAAACCTTAAAGTTTTAAGAACGTTTCAACAACTCTGAAGCGGAAGTGAAGAAATGTGCATATTTTGCAAAACATTGAACTATGTTGATTTTATTTACAAGAAATGACATTGAAAGCTTGGACAGGAGGCTGATGGACACCAGCGAGATATGGAATAGAGTACCTCACCTTCTTGAATCTTCTGGATTGAGTGAATGGTTCTTTGTCTTGGATCTGCATTGTTCTACAGTGTGACGTCGTGACCTACCAATAGTTGATAAGTTGGATTCAAAGTTGGTGCATAGAGCTAGACATACCCAACATGTGAGTGTTTGTTAGGAACAATAGTGGTCCTTTTTGGACTTTCTGGCATACACAAATTATGGTGGACTACTGACTACTACTGTTTCTGATATTGTTGTCTACTGTTGATAATGTCTTATTTTACTCTTTAGGATGCCCATTGTACAACTGGCGCAGGACTACAGATGAAAACTAGCCTATCGCTAATTCTGGCATGTTACAGGTTTCTGTTGTCAATATGCACTGTCCTGGTATAAATAAATAATAAATAGAGAAATAAAATAAATAAATAAAAAATTTGGTCCTAGTTTAGACCTGATTTAGTCCTAGTTTAGACCTGGTTTAGTCCTTGTATAGACCTGGGTTGGAACTTGCTTAGTATTTTGTTAGACCTGATGTAACCCTTGTTAGACCTGATTTAACCCTTGTTTTTCTGTTTCATCTGTTTTAGAACCAAATGGCAACCAAACAAGGCAGATGTAGCCAAATAAGCCTGGTTTACAGAGTCCTTCTTTAGTCCTAGGTTATACCTATTTGTGTAGATTAAGGAATAAAACGAACTGTTAAACTATTGTGATTACAGGAATTTGGTGTAAAAGGTAAGACACATACTCACTGTACACTCGCTCACAAGCAAACAGACACACCTCAAAATCAATAAATCCTTGACACATCTGTGTTTCATCAAAATATATATAGGAAAGTAAAATAATCTAGGCCTAATACGTAAATATATCTAGTTAGAACTACTTAAATCAAGATGATATTTCAAATTCAAATATTTTTTTCTTTTAGTTGCACAAACATGAAATGAGATACTTCACTTAGAATGGGAGGAGGAGTATGGTCTCTTCAAAATCATCAGAGCTTTGAACGGATGAGTTGCAAACTTGTTCCATGTTCAGCGAATCCCACAGAATGACTTGCCTCAAAGCTAGTCTGCTCCTATCTAACCAGATCATAGTTTAATAAACTACAGAATCAGTGAAGGTGTGCCCGCTGTGCCAGCTTCAGTCAAACAGCTCAAGCACCGACCTGCCTATAAGCATGTGATGACATAAGCCTGAGATGACAGAATACTGCTATTGTCTGGTGTGTGGAATGTCAATGCTTCTCATATGCCCTGCACTGAATCTGCTGAGTAGGGCAATAATAATAATAACTAGGCCTATGCTGTCGTCTCCGACAGCAAGGTGTATATCGGTGAAAAGCGGCCCCATACGTCTGCCAACGTCAACTGTCAATGGGCACCTTAATCAGATTGTGTGATTTAGAAGGGTTTTATTATTGTTAACGAGCAATTAAGAGGCCCCACCCCAAACCCTGACAAACATGGGAAGGGTCTATTTTACTTTTTTTATTTGTCTGGATGTTTGTGAAGAATGTTTTTGCCAAATTTAGAAAATTCCCTAAAACTACATTCTTCTTTCAGTCTATAGGGGGCTCTATAGAGGTAACTGCCATCATATTGGTCAGATGTATTCAGGGCCAGGGGGTAATTAGGTGTTTCAGGTTTGAGCCTAATAGGGCAAAGTATGTGCAAGTTAGAGGCTGTCAAATATACCTGACCTCCCAATTTCAATCCAAAATGGCCGACTTCATGTTGTAGGGCGGGGTCATACACTGTGGAGAATCACTTTACCAAGTTTCATTGCCAAGTAAGTGTATTTCATAAACATGGGGATGCTATAGAGGCATTCTTTATTTGACCTCTGTAATTTAGCTATGTACGTTAACTATACAATTGCCCGGATCACTGTGGCAAATTTCACGCAATTTCGTTTTTGTTCAGCAGGATTATTGGCTTAATAAAAGTGCATCAA